>OX451741.1:809891012-810098840 GCA_948472305.1 Vicia faba
TTATGACATTGGGCTTTTCGGAGCATCAAACTAAATTTTCTTGGCCCCAATCAGATCCTGTACCTTATTTCTCAGAGCCCAGCAGTCATTGGTATCGTGGCCAGGACTCTCAGAATGATAGGCACACCGAGCGTTTAGATTATAACGAGGAGATGTGGTATTCGGATTCTTGGAAGCCTATTTCAAGGTTGCCAAGTTGGATCTCAGCAGATGGGGTAGAACTTCAGCCAACATCATATTAATCCGAGTAAACTGTCATTATGGTCTTTCCACCCTTTGTTGATTGTTGCATTATGGAGCAGCCGCATGCCTAAGTATCATTACGGAACTTACTGTCTGACGATGTTTAACTCTATTTTGACCTCTCGGGATATAGATAACACTAGATTCCTTTTTACCAGTGAAAGGATTCTTTACCGAACTCGAAGAGGCATCTTTCTGTATCTTACCACTCCAGATCCCAGCTTCTACCCTCTCTCCAGTTAGAATCAGCTCGGTGAAACCAGCTAACGAGCTGTCGATCAAATGATTAAAGAATGGACCAGATAACGTCCCCAGAAACATATCGACCAACTCCCTATCAGACAAAGGGGTTGGACTCTTCCAACCAAGTCTCTCCACTTCTGTACATAGTCCTTAAAGCCTTCACTTGCACCCAGGGACATACTCTGGAGTTGAGTACGAGTAGGAGCAAGGTCGACATTGTATTGATACTGCTTGAAAAAAGTTGCAGCCAGATCTTCCCAATTTCGGACATTGGTTCCCTCTAGTTGGTAGAACGATTCAAGCTGAGTCCCTGACAGACTGTCTTGAAAGAAGTGAACCCACAAATTACTATCATCGGTGTGGGGATGGATCTTCCTAACGTAGGAACGGAGATGGAGCTTTGGGCAAGACACCCCATCGTACTTTGCGAAAATTGGAGCCTTAAACTTCTGCGGGATGACCACTCCCGACACCAATCCCAATTCTTCGAAATCCAACCCAGGTATCCTCTGGACTTCAATAGCACTCATACGATCTTCCAACTGCTTGTATATATCCTCAGTAGGAGGATACTGCTCATCATTATAGTCTGTATCATTGTCAGAAACTTCCGGACTGGGGTCCTTTTCCCTTGTCTCTCTTTCTTGATTCTCCCCTTCCTTGGATGAAGAGGTCAGATCGACTGGTTGCTTTAACTCCCCCCTGAACCTTCTTCCCATATTTAGAATACCAAAGACCTTATTCTTTTTCTTTTTATCCTTCGGAATGAGAGCTTTCAGATCCTCTTGCCCTTTAGCTAAGGCTACGAACATTTGATGAAATTTGGCATTTTGTGCCTGTAGATCCTTGATGCTTTGTTCAGAAGACATTACTGCTGAAATAAACAGCGAAGAAGATGAGAAACCTGTTATGGTACCTATTATGCAATGATGTGTATGACATATGTGTGCAGTGTTTTCAAGGATTCTTAAAGGCTCAGATTTGTTTAACCAAAATAAACACATGTTAACTGCATTAATAAGTTTGAACTGTTACAAAGAGTGCCTTTTAGGCTTACAATAAAACAAAACAAAACTTAAAGCAAAAAAGAAACTAGGTCTCCTAGGAGAGCATCCTCTTTGGTGCAATGTAGGTGTGTTTATGTTCCTTTCTTCATGAAGTAGCCTAGTGAGCTGCAGGACTTTCTTCTCGCTGGCATAGAACTGAGCTTCGAACGTGTCCCTCTCCTCTTTGAGTTGAACCCAGGACTTCTGTAACTCTTCATGATCAGTTGGCATGTCAGGATGATGACCAAGGGAAGTAGTACCTCCTTCAATAACTGGTTCCACAGTTATTGGTAGGATAACAGGGTAAGGCATAATAAGACTTTGGACGTGAGCTCGTACCCATCGGAGATAAGGATCAAGAGGAATGGAATTCTTGTGCCCTAGCATATTGATATCAATTTTATGCACCATGCCCCAAGCTTTTATGAACCTTTTGTGGTATCCCTGAGCATCATCTTCATAGTTGAAGGCGATTCCTTAGATAAGTGTATCATGAGGACCATCTCTTCTTGCATAACCAAATTGACGCAGTGCCAAACAAGGGTTTTAAGTGATTCCTCCCCTAATGCCTAAGAGAGGGACATTAGGGAATTCAACATAGCGATCGATGATGGTAACATCTTCCAAGAATCGTGACCACCAATGAATGACTGAATGTGTAAGGGACATCAGCCTACGAGACCATTTCAAACCCTGTTCATTCTTCAAAATAGACATGGGTAGGTGCGAAATAAACCACCTATCCAATAGAGGAGTGCAACACAGGAGTGTCCCCCTTCTCTTTAAAGTGTGAGCATGTAGAGAGTGTAGAATATCCCCGAGTAATGTAGGCACCAGATTATGAGACAGAAAAACCTTAATAGTGTTCACATCTACGAGTTGATCCGCATTAGGGAAAAGTACTGTCCCGTAAATGAGAAGTGACAACACCTCTTCGAAAGCTTGTAAATCTAGGGTATTCCAAAAATGGTAAGCCTTCTCGAATAGAAACTTAACCGGGATTCCTTGGACACTTCCTCTAGTCTCCCAACTTGTCACTACGTCAGACCGTTGTAAGGAAAAAGCTCTAGAAATATCTTCAGGCTTCGGATGTTCTTCCATACTGTTGTACCCCAAAATTTCCCCTCCCATATTTCTCAATACATGTCAAGTGAGGTCCTCAAATTGCTCAAGAAAGTCCAAGGGTTGACCAGACAAACTCTCTCCTAAGGCAGTCTACCTCAAATTAGGGTTTCAGTTTGCATCAAGATGTTTGAATCCAAGGGATCCAAAATGCTCACCATTGTCCTAATATATTCTCAAGATCATCCATGTCAAGTTTCAATCCTTGCAGAGGAAGTTTGCTCAGTTAATTGCTCAAAAGCCTGATAATCGACTGTGCTAGGACAAAAGTCAATTGTGGCCCACATACAGTCAAACTTCAAGATTTTTGGTCAACATCCTCATTTTGAAGTATTATTCATCATTTGATCAAGGGTTTATCATGATTCCTCAAGGATTGCTCACAATTCATCAAAACCCAAAAGTTGTTAAATAAGGGTTTTGTAGGAAAAGTCAACTCAACTTTGACCAAGCATAACTTTCTAATACTTTATCAAAAATTAACCATCCAAATATCATTTTAAAGAGGATGTAATACCCAACAATTCATCTTCATCTGCCAAGTTCAAAAAATGCACTCACAAGAAGATACAATTTTGGACATTATAGGTCATTTTGAAAAGTCAACAAAAACACCTTTTTTGTCAAAGCTTCATACATGAACATGGAAGAATCAATTGAGATGAGACCAAAAGGGTTGCTTAGAGGACAACCTAAGCTTTCTAAAAATTCCCATAACACATCTCTAGGATCAAAATTGAAGGAGTTATGCATTGGCAAAGTTGACCTTTTTTGCAAAATTGCCAAAAGTCAAATATGTCTCAAATTGCAATTTTTGTCAAATGGGCCCAACTTTTTATGCTTGTATTGAGTTTGTAACATGATCAAAGACCCATAATCCTTCCCACTTGTCTTTATTTTATTTTTATCATTTATTTTGATTTTTATTTCAATTAAATCAAATAAAATCAAAATAAAATCATGAAAATATCAAAACTAATCAAAGATTGAGATTTTGTGCATGTTTAGGCCTCTTATACAACTGGAAAGAGAATTAAATCGTGCAAGCTTCATTTGGACACAAAAAGATTGAATTTGGATTGATTTGGAAAGATTTACATAAGAATCAAATCATGATTCAATCATCTTAATTGAGAAAGATTTGAGGAAATTTTTAACCCTAATCCATTCAAGGGTACATATAGAGCATGTGCAAACCAAAAACAAGAGGATTGGAGGCGTGAAAAGAGAACACAAAATCTCAAAATTTCAAAGGAAAACTGGCAATCTGATTTCATAGTTCCAAGTTTCCTCAATGCATTCCAAGCACGCCATTCGATTGATGGGCATCTAAGGACTCTATCCCAATCATTAGAAAGCATTTTTGTGCCCAGATACGCACTGTAAGTATCCCTCAAACTCCATGTTTTCTTGAAATCGCATATCATAATCCAGGCACTCTTAGCATGATTTGTTTATATATTCTGAATTCTTGAAACATTTGCAAGCTAATGATAATATTTAATTGCATTTTGGTTAACCATACAGAAAGTTACCATGATTAGGGTTTAGGATTCGTTTTTAGGGATTTTGCTTGCAGGAACAATTAGCCATGGAGGGTGGTACCATGATGCTCGTGAGGTTGCCACGAGTTGATTGGTACCACTAGAATTGATTTACCACGCTTGCATAGGATTTTGGAGGTTCACGGGGCTGTACCTACGCCCAGAAAACCGTAGCTAAAAGTGTTGGACATTTGCCAACGGAGGGCGAAAGAAGAAGGGTGGTGTGACACCCCCTGACTGGCCCATTCAAAAATACGCGCCTTTGTAATATGTTATATTGTTTTTCTAATATAATATTTGATTGTTATTCCATATACAAATGAACACGCTAGCTCAGTTGGTCATCAGGGGCTTGGAAAAGCCAAAGGGCCTGGGTTCGATCCCTAGGTCCCCATATTGGCCAATGTTATTTTCTTTTACATCATCAGGTACGCGTGCATGCATTAAGTCCACCATATGCCATCAATGTTCAACCACCAGATCTCTAACAAGCTGGATCCAAAGGCCATCCTTTGGAGGTCCATAATGCACCCTAGTCAAGCCAGCATGCAGGATCTGGAAAGTCAACATGGGCCAAGGATTATTGGGCTCAGAAATGCAATTGACACCCCCCTCCATTGCTACTAACATCAGGCCCATCTCTTTTTCTTTTATATTTCCCTTTTATTTACTTATTTTATTTAAATTATTTTCTAACACAAAATTAATTCTTTTTTTTTTTTTACAAAACTCATAAAATCAATTTCATCAAATTAGAATTTAGATTTTTATTAATTTTGTCAAAATTAATTTAATATTAGTTTAATTTAATTTGAGGGTAATTCTAACCTTTTTGTAAATAATTTAAAATCAATTAGGAAATTAGGTTTGTTCTTGATTTAATTTTTTTAGTTCTTTTCTCAATAAAATAAAATACAAAAAATAGGTCAAAATTAATTATTTTTCTTAATTTAAATTAATTAGTAATTAGGTTTGTATTTATTTAATTAAAGCCTTATTTTCTCAAAATAAAAAAAAAAACACAAAAAAATGATTTTTCTTTCAATTAGGTTTGGACGGGGTCAAAACCCTAATTTTTTCTCGTTCTCGATTCATCGCGTGGGCTTTATTATTTTTGCAAATACTAATGTAATTGCTCATGGTATGTAATAGTTTAATTAGGGTTTTCTTTTATTTATCATTTTATGGTGTTTTGACTATGTAATTAATCCCCCTCCCCGAAGCCTTGTAATAGCGTAGTTTTATTTCTCGCATTTAAATTTTCGCAAATATTAACTGTTAGATGTATGATAATAGGATTGCATGACAAGATTGTATGTTAATTTTAAAATGGTTAGCAATCCCTAAATGTGCAAAGATAATAACTTGAAATCAAATCACTCGCACATGCGCACTCCTAGGGTATACTCTCACTTTGGTTGCCTTCGGTAAGCGATCATTAAGTATAGGGTGTCTTAGTGGTTGCCCTCTTGTCTAAACAAAGATCAAATGTCCCGTTCGAAAATGTTGCCTCAGAAATGTTGCCTCGGAAAGGTTTCCTCGGAAATGTTGCCTCGAATATGATCTTAAGACATTAGGGTTATTACTAAGACATCCTAACATTGCTTTAGTGATCGTACGTCCCTTTCGAATTGACTCTTACAACTCCAATGACGGTGCTACCTACTCCTTAATAGTGGGATGGCGTCGTCTAAAGGAAACAAGAACATAAACATTCTTTTTTCGAGTAGGTAGATGCTAGTAGGTACTTGCTCAAAATCAAACTTTTCCACACTTACACTCTTTTCAAACAAAGTTTTCAAAACAACTTCGTAACACTCTTAAAGACAGAAGTAAGGGTTAAAACAAAGTAATCAAAAACTTTTCAAAATACACAAACACGGAAGCAATTTTTAAAAAGATGAGAAAGTACCTAAGAGTCCGTAGAAAACTACGTATAGAAAGGGTGCTAATACCTTCCATTTCTATACAAACCAGAAATCTTGAAAAAGGTATTTTTCCGTGCTTTTTTCCTTTTCAGTTGGATAAAATAAAAGCCGGTGGCGACTCTTGCTTACCACGACATTTTGCAAACACAAACGCAAAACACAAACCAGCATTTTCCTAAAACAAGTCCGGTTCTGCCACTGTATCACACATACCGTTGAAAGGTAACTGATCAAGAATAGGTACCCCCAACAACTGAGAAAATTCATCCATAGTAGGTACTAGCTGGTAATCCGGGAAGGTGAAACAACGGTGCACATGATCGAAGAACTGAAACAACACTTTTAACCATTCTTTATCAGGTTTTGCAGTGACCAAGTTGAGCAACCGACCGTGCTTGTTAATGGAGAACTTTCAGGAACCCTTAATGCCAGGTCCTTTAGTTGGAGAGGCACTTTCACAAGTTTAATCTGGATAGTGTTCCTACGGGCGGATTCCACGTCCTACAAAACAAAGCAAAAATGAGCCATAGAAAATCATTGAAATGGTTAGTTATGATATGCCATGCTTATGATGTCATGGTTATGCTAGAAAATCACATGTATATCCAAAACAAGCAAGTCACACCAAGTCCTTAGGTTTAAGGCCTGCATGAGTTTTAAGGTCATACCCTCTTGAAATTGGATTGGTTCAACCTGTCCTATAAATAGTAACCGGGTTCTAAGGGATCTCAATATCACCGATATTTCCCCCAGCTTCGTTCAATAGGCGACTGACTCACAACCAAACAAAACTCAAGAGTAAAATCTCAATGAGTGTAGCATCGAGTATCTGTCGACCTTGGGAATACACCAATATCGGCCATCTCGCTACATCCTACTGGCCAAGTTGTGAAATTAAAGGTTCTAAGGTCAGTTGATGCTTCACGACACCACGCGACGACCCCGTACTCTCCCTGATTGACTCAAGGGTTACCGGTACCAACCAAAGTGCCACATCAACGTAGCTAATTCTTTAACCGTATCGGTATACCCCACACAGTTCCCTCACAATTTATTGCTTCTTACCTAAAAGGTGTCCCCAGATCCGGGTGTAGGATCTACATAACCCCAACAAAACCCTTAAATATAAAGCAGGAAAAGCAAAAGACAAGCAAGCAAATGTTTTTTAGAAATGACCTAGATCCTAAGGTATACCCCACTTATTAATTCCACAGCAGAGTCGCCAGTTCTATAATACGGTGGCAGAACCCACTGTTAATACTGGTTTGCGTTTTGTATTCGCAAATGTCGCGGTAAGCAAGAGTCGCCGTCGACTTTTATTTCATCCAACAAAGAAAAGGAAAAAGAACAGAAAAAACCTTTTTTCGAGAGTTTCTGAGTACGAGGGGTAGATTATAGAAAGGGAAGGTGTTAGCACCCTTTCTATCCATGGTTTTCCATGGGCTCTTAGGTACTTGCTCATTTTTAAAAATTGCTTGTGTGTGCTTGTTTTGAAAATTTTTACTTCGTGATAACCCTTGTATCGGTCCTCAAGAGTGTGACGAAGTTGTTTTGAAAATTGTTTTTAAAAAGTGTTTGTGTGAAAAACTCTGTTTGAGCAAGTACCTAGGAACTAATCTACCTACTCGAAAAAAGTCTATTCGTTTTCCTTTAGACAACGCTATCATATTATTAAGGAATATGTATCACCGTTGTTGGAGTTTTAAGGGACGTTCGAAGGGACAAGTAGAATCACAAAAGCAACGTTAAGAAATTTTAGTAATCATCCTAAAGGCTTAAAGATCTTTTCCGAGGCAACATCCGAATGGGTCATTTTAGATCTTTTGGGACTAGAGGACGACCACTAACATTCCTTATACTTCATGACCGTTAACCGAAGGCAACCGGAGTAGAGTAAACCCTAGGAGTGAGCATGTGCAAGCGTGCTTTTTTTGAGTTTATTTATCTTTGCACATTTAGGGTTTTCTACTGTATTAATTGCAATTTGTCTTTCAATACAATCCTATTAACATACATCTAACAGTTTATAGTTTGCGGAAATTAAAATGCGAGAAATTAAAGTCCTAGCTATTGCAAGGCTTTCGCATATACATAATTATTTTGACTGTAAATAAAGATGCAGAAATTTAAAACTCTAATTACTATTACAAACTCGGAGTAGTTACAATAATAAAAAAAAGGAAAATTAAAGGCGCGCGTGACAAATTAAATGCGAGAAATAATTTGAAAACCTAAAGATCTAATTGAAAAAATATTTAGGTTAGTTTTTGAGAAAAAAAATTAGGCTATGTACAAATTTAACCCTAATTCTAATTATTTTAAATTATGAAAAAAAGAATTGAATTGCCTTAATTTAATTAAACTAATTAATTAATAAAAATATTTTTATAAAAAAAAATGATTTTTGATGTTTTTATGATTTTTTTGATTAAATAAAAAAGCATGATTTTTGGTGTTATTTGAAAAAAGGAAAATAATTAATAAATAAATAAAAGAATTAAAATAGAAAAAAGAAAAGAAATGGGCCTGCTTAAGCAATCAGGGGGGGTGTGCTGCCAAATTCTTGGTAGGCCCAAAGATGGCCCACGGCTGGCGTTTGGTCCAGTGCTTCTCTCCTCTGATGGTACATGGTAGTCCCTCAATGCTAGAGCGTGGGATTTGTATGATGATGGATCTCAGGGCTGAGATCTGGGGCGCATGGTGAATGCTAAGCTATGAGGCATGTTGGATCTGTAATTAAATGTTGAGAAAATGCAAAAGCAAGGCGCCTGGGATCGAACCCAGGACTCTTGCTTCAAAACCTTCGCCCTTAACCATCTGCGCTGCATTACTCAATTGTTAATATAATAAGATAAATAAAATATAAGGCAAGCCATGTAGCTTCCTCCAAAAAACGCGTGAATTTTAAATGGACCAGTGGTTGATTGCCACGCCTTCATCTTCTTCCCAGAAGGGTCATCTTAGGTCTCAAGCTTTTACCTATGGACAAAACTCCATAGCCATAGTCTTGCAAGCTTCAAAAATCCACATAGCGCATGATAAATTAAAGGTGAGTACATGGATCAATTCTTCTTGATCCCACGAGCATCATGGTATTCTTTTCTTGGCCTAATTTTTCTTGTACAGAGAAGCCCTAAAATGGCTTCTTAAACCCTAGCCATGACAATTATCAATATATGCATCAAAATGCCAATTTAATTAATCAAGCATGTTGCAAATATGTCAATAATCACAAATACATCATTAGAATATGTTTATGATGCAAGAATTGTTGTAATCAATTTTGAAACAAAGAGCAAACCGTGTGAAGGCTATGGGACGATTATGGACTTGTGAATGCTTGCAATTGACTGCGTTAGCTTCAGGAGACGTCCAGGAAGCAGTTAGAAGCTTTGAATGGCCTTGAATTGTCCCCTAGGTTAGAAATCAGATCCACACTTTTTGTCCAATTTTTTAGTTTTCTTCTTCATCTCTCACGACTGCAACCCCTATTCTTTTGTCGTGGTTGCATTGTGTATATGTAATAGAGTCTATTAGGTCAACAAAAACATACTGAATCTTATTGAATTATAGAAATTGAATGTGATTTGTTTGTTATATGATATATTTCCAAAACCATCCTAATCATGCTATTTTTGCCTCAATTTGCCTCAATTTGATTTGATCTGATTAGGCCAGCTTGATTAGATTTGATTCTAACAAAAATCAGATTAAAAAATCAATCTTTTATATTTTTTTCCATTTATTTGATTTAATTTGACTTTTAAATAATAAAAATCTAAATAAAATAAATAAATAGAGAAAATAATATATGGATGCTGATTTGGGCCGTGGACCATGTTTTCAACAAGATACAATCATGAAAAGCTAGGCCCATTTGACAAAAAATACACTTTTGAGCACATTTGACTTTTGGTAATTTTCCAAAAATGGCCATCTTTGACAATGCATATCTCTTCCAATTTTAACCCTAGGGAGGTGTTTTGGAGTTTTTTAGAAAGCTTAGGATGTCCCGTAAACAAACCTTTTGGTTTCATCTCAATTGGGTCTTCCATGTTAATGTAAGAAGCTTTGACCCCAAAAGGTGTTTTTGTTGACTTTTCAAAAGGACCTATAATTTAGAAATTCATATCTTTTATGAGTGCATTGTTTGAACTTGAGGGATGAATATTAGTTGTAGAAAATTGGATTCTCTTCAAAATGATCCTTGGATGAGAAATTTCTGATAAAGTATGAGAAAGTTATGCTTGGTCAAAGTTTGGTTGACTTTTCCTAAGAAACCCTAATTTAGCAACTTTTGAGTTTTGATGAATTAGGAGAATTCCTTGGGGAATCATGATCAACCCTTGATCAAATTATGGATATCACTTTAAAATGTTGATGTTGACCAAAAATCTTGAAGTTTGACTGTATGTGGGTCACAGTTGACTTTTGACCTAATATAGTTGATTTTCAAGCATCTAAACGGTTGACTGAGCAAACTTCTTGTGCAAGGCATGAAACTTGGCATGGATGATATTGAGGACATATTAGGACTATGGAGAGCATACGAGGCCATTGGAGCTCACCCATCTTGATGAAAATGGAATCCCTAGTTAGAGGTTCCTTGTTTTAGAAGAGAGTTTGTCTGGTCAATCCTTGGGTATCCTTGAGCAAGTTAAGGGTCTTAATGAGCACATGTTGAGTAAATAGGGATGGAAAATTTTAGGGTACAACAATCTTGTTTCACAGTCGGTAAACTTTTTTCTAAGGTAGTATATTGCGTGCTCTTTTTGACTAGACTCGTCATGCTGCCCCACCACACACCCCATTGAATTGTCTAGCACTGTTAAGTACAATATGAAAGGTCTTACTTCAATCAGAGACATCCGAATTGGTGGTTCTTGAAGGTATTCTTTGATTATTTCGAAAGCGGTCTAGAATTCATCATTCCATTTTACCACTTGATCTTTCTTCAGGAGCTTGAAGATTGGCTCACAAGTAGCAGCCAGATGTGAAATGAACCTGACGATATAATTTAGGCATCCCAAGAAACCTCTAACCTCCTTCTCAGTACGGGGAGTCGACATCTCTTGTATGGCCTTCACCTTTGAAGGGTCTACCTGAATACCTTTGTCACTGACGATTAACCCTAGTAATTTACCAGATCTTACCCCAAAGGTACACTTGTTTGGATTCAACCTCAACTTATACGTCTTCAACCTGTCAAACAACTTTTGTAGATGATTGTTGCACCTCAAAATTTGGTCTCTCATTTCTCAAGGAATCACCCTGGATCCTAAAGTTTTCTCTCATCCAATTCCAGACCTTGAATTATCAATTTTTCCAAGTAGACCATTCACAAGGGCAAAATGGTCATTTGCATGCTGAGAAATCCGACCTTGACTTTTGGATCAAAATCAAATCTCAAAAATCATATTTCATCAAGATATGCTGGAATATGAAGTTTTCTTCATCAAGAGTTTCAAAAGTCAAGTTTTACTTTGGAAAAGTCAAATTCTAAATATGACAATTTTAAAACTTCTGGGCCAGTGTTCACACTCAGCAAATTCTGGATATTCTCAAGACAGAGTTTGGTCAGAACTTCTGGGCTAGTGTTCACAAAGGTTCAGTCAGAGTTTGCAAAGGTTAAAACAAAGAAGGTAACAAAGCGTGTTGTAAGTATGGAAGTTCTGAAGGATCCTTCAGAATGCGCTGAAATCAGAAGATACAAAGATCAGAGGTTGGATGTTACGCTGAAGCAGAACTTCTGATCCAGAGTTAATCAAGGACAAAGAGTTTCACATGGGAACCCATTTAATGCTCACAACCACTTGTGAAGTCTTTATCCAAGGAATCCTCTCCACGTGTACCCCTATTGTATTGGTAAGACAAACTTTTATGCAAAAGTATGCTAGACCCACGCGTTATTGCTACTTTTCCTTAATTCACGCTGCCAAAGCCAGCTGAGGCACTGTTAACCATCCAACTTGAATGCATTGAACCCCCACTTGTTTAATCTTACTTCAGGAGTAAGTCAGCATCTAGCATATGATGTTGGTTCCACTTGACCGCCCCAACTGCAAATCTTTGCCTATAAATTGAACACCATTTGCACACTGAAAAGCCCAGAAAATTTGTGAAAGAGGCGAGAAAATTGAGAAAGAAAGCTTTGAACCACTAAAAAAATTCCAAGAACCCAGGAAATTGTAAACACAAAATACCAAAATCTTAGCATTGATTCCTTACATTCAAACTCCATTTTTCCTCAAGTGTTCTTGACTAAAGCCATCCACGTAGCTGCTGATTCATACATCAGAAGCTACCTTAACTTATGTATTCCTATTGCCATACACTCTCCATTCACTTCCACCTCAAGGAACTCAGAATATCACCCCTTGGCTGTTCCAGAAGTAGCCAACTTCTATCCTACTGAGCACGTGAAGAAGTTACTTAAAACATCACCAGAATTCAAGACCAACCTCCAGTTCACAGAATCTTTTCCAGCTGCAAGGTAAGTCCTCTGCTGACTATCATCATAATTTATTAAGCATTGTCAAATTTTACATATTTAGCATAATGTAGATATTCTGATCCTGATGAGGTGCATATTCTGAAAATTCATGCATCTTCCTGCCTAAGTAGAAGGAATCCCAGTTCAGAGTTTCATAAAGAAATTAGGGCTCAGAATTAGAATTACCAAATACATGTTGCTTTTGATTCGTGCTTATGATATTTCATGAAATTTGTCATAATTATTATGTATGCAACTTCTGTTCTGTTAAGAAATAGCTAAGTTGCAGATGTTCTGACTGGCATGGAGAGAGGCAAAGTTCTGACAGTTGCGTCAGAACTTCTGAAGAACTTCTGAGTTCTCAGATGGTCCAGAACTTCTGAACTTCCACATTTTTGCTAACATGTTTCTGTTTGTGCAGCAAGGCAGAGTCAGAACTTCTGACCTCTTCTATTTTTCAACATTTTGCATTGATTATGCTTTCTTTCTCTTTTATTATTTTGCCATCATATTATTTTTTATTATTAATCAAAAAACACAAAAAGTATTTTATATTTGCATGTTATATTTTCTTTTAACAAAAAAAAGAGAGACAAAAATATTTTCTTAAACAAAAGTTATTTTCCTTTTTTAAACAGACAAACATTTTACATTTCCTGTACATTCTTATATTTTTGAATATGGTTGTAATAGTAACCTAGAATTTTAACTTGCAACCCACATTCATAAAAATGTACCCCCATCCCCCAAAATATTGTAATAGCGTAGGACTTTACATTTCCGCATTGTTATTGCTTTAATATATGCTAGTAATTAGGGTATGTATGGCAAGACATGAAATTGACAAATAGATCACTCTAATCAAGACTAAATGCATGCAATCAAACACACTTTGCACACATGCACCCTTAGGGTAATCTGACTTGTTGCCTTACAAAAATGGCCCTGTTATGCATGTGGGATGTCTTAGCACGAACAAATCGAAAAATACAAGATCATAGTCCCTCGATGATGCTATCAAAGTTACCTATCAAAATGATCTTAGTCCTTAAATAAAAAGTGCTAAGTCATCTCACAACATTGCTATCATGGTCATACGATGACCCAAACGCCCGTCCCTTCACATCCAACGATGGGGCTTCTTACCAAATCAATGGTAAGATAGCAACATCTAAAGGAGGAGGAAAAGCACACCTAAAACCTTTTGAGTAGGTAGATTACTTTTAGTTGCTTGCTCAATTTCAAAACAAATATTCTTGCTATTTTTAAAACAATCACATACACTTCCCAAACATCTTTCCAAACTTGAAACATTTTTAAAATCTCAACACTTTGTATACGTTCTTACAAACAAGAACTATTACAAAGTTTTCCTAAACGATGGCACCTTTTCAAAATACTTCCAAGACCACACAAAAAGCAAAATTTTCAAACAAAAAGCAAGTGATCTAGCAAGTAACTAGGAGCCCATGGAAAACCATGGATGAAAAGGGTGCTAATACCTTCCCTTTTCATAATCTACCCCCCGAACTCAAGAAAACATCTCTAAAGGTCTTTCCTGTTGTTTTTCACCTTTCCTTATTGGATAAAAGAAAAGTCGGTGGCGACTCTTGCTAAACTGTAACATTTGCAAACATAAATGTAAAACCTCAAGTCAGTTCTCCCACCATATCACAAATATCAAGGTGTTCTTCCTTGGTTTGGGACCTGGCTATCATTTTATCAACATAAACCTCTATCTCATGGTGGATCATATCGTGGAACAACACCACCATGGCTCGGTGATAAGTTCCCCCAGCATTCTTCAACCCAAAAGGCATCACCTTGTAACAGAAAGTTCCCCACTGTGTGACGAATGTTGTCTTCTCCATATCTTCGGGAGCCATCCTGACTTGATTGTACCCAAAGAAACCATCCATGAAGGAAAAGATCTTGTGTTGTGTGGTGTTGTCAACCAGAACATCGATATGGGGAAGAGGGAATTAATCCTTGGGGCTTACCCTGTTCAGGTCTCTATAATGCACACACATCTGTACCTTGCTGTCTTTCTTTGGTACCGGAACAACATTAGCAACCTACTGCGGATAGGAGGTGACAACTAGGAATATAGCGTTGAATTGTTTCATAACCTCTTCTTTGATATTCTCTGATATTTCAGGGCGCATACGACAAACTTTCTGCTTAACCGGAGGACAATCTTCTTTAGTCGGAAGACGATGTACCACAATATCAGTGTCTAAACCAGGCATGTCTTCATATAACCAAGAGAAGATTTCAACATAGTCGTGTAACAACTGTATCAATCGTTGTTTGACTTTAGTCTCCAGATTTGTGCCGATATTGACTTCCTTTCTGTCTACCTCTGTGCCCAAGTTTATCATCTCAAATGGCTCTTCATGAGGCTGTATAGCCCTCTCTTCCTGCTGTAACAGCCTAGCGAGCTCTCCAGGAACCTCACCATCTTCCTAACCTTCGTCTTTTGCTTGGTTAATCGGATTTTCGAAGTTATAATTGGAAATAGCAGAACTGTTATCAATAGGATCCATAGTGGATATGGATCTGCAGTTTGATATGTGAGTGTGTGTAAGAGCATAGCTGTAATGATAAAGTGAAAAAGCAGAAAAGAAAAACAGAGAGCGCAAAATTTGTATGCAAGAAATGTCCAATGTTTTATTGATGATATATGAAAATGACATATAATAACCCTCATAAATAAACCATTGTGCCTCTGGTAAGGCACAAGGTCATAGATTTTATATTCTTTATTACTAATTCGAAAAACAAGTAAGACAATTACTGCTGAACAAAATAAATTGGCACAAAATCTCTTGTCGCCCAGTTACTAGGTCCACCGTTGGTAGTAGGGTAGATCCAGCCGTGAATATCAGAATCCTCATCATTGTCTTCTATAGCATTAACCCCACGATTGATGATGCATAGGGGAGGTCCTCCAGCACGAGCACGTCGAACCACCTTTTGAGCTATTGAAGTAAAGCCCAAACCGAATTTGTCAGTTTTATGAGGAAAATCAGGGAGTTACCCCCAAATGGTACACCCACCTTCTTCAACTACCGTTTTGGCATCCTTGAGAGAAGCCATCTTCAAAGGAGATTTGGTGATCTTCGGCGCACTAGTGATGGTCTCGGTCGATGCCATAATCTGGGGAACCTCTTCAAATTTTTGACAAGGGGTCTCTATGAATTCCCCGTCCATCTCCACATACTTGAAAGAGTTCAGGTGGCTTACCATATACTCCTCTTCGCCATGCACGGTGACAATCTTCCCCTTCACTGGATACTTCAGCATTTGGTGCACCGTAGAAGTAATGGCCCCAGCTTCATGGATCCAAGGGAGACCCAACAAACAAGAGTATGATAGTCTGATATCCATCACGTAGAAGGTGGATTCAAAGGTCTGGGAACCCACTTTGATAGGGATGTCCACCTCCCCGTGCACCATTCTCTTTGACCCGTCGAAAGCCCTCACCACAATGTTACTGGGCTTTAAGGTCAAACCTTCACAATCTAGTCTATCAAGAGCTTTCTTAGGCAGAACATTCAGTGACGATCTAGTGTCCACTAGCACATGAGCCATAGTAGTGCCCCTACATTCGATCGAGACATGAAGAGCATCATTGTGCTTTCTTCCCATTGTCAGCAGTCAAACTGGCCACACAGTCCTTGAATTGGTCAGCGGAGGTTTCTTGCGGCACATGTGCAGTCTTGAGAAATGCAATCAAAGCCTTTGCATGGGCTTCGAAACACAATAGCAGAGATAACATTGATATCTTCGAAGAAGTCTGTCCCAGCTGCTCGACCATGTTATAGTCGCTCTTCTTTATTATTTTTAAAATTTCTCCATTTCTTGTTTAGAGGATTCCAAAACAACTTCTCTAGGTGCCTCCGTCCAGGCAGGTTCACCTATAGCTTCCTTGCCCTGAGTCCCAGATGACTCATCGGTAGGGGTAATAACTGGAGTAAGAATGGGAGTAGTATTAAAAGTACTAATAAGAACAACAAATGGAATAACAACAGGCTTAGAAACAGTCTTCGGGGAGATCTCGGGAGATAAAACCCTTCCACTTCGGGTAACTTTGCTGGTTCTGACAATGTTACTGATATCAGGATCAACATCTTTAATCTTCAAATCATGTTTGACGCAATGATAATAAACGTCGACACCATAATTCCAAGGGACAACTTTGTCTGAGGATTACGGTACAGGACCAGGAAAAGTGATTATCAATGGAGCAACTCTTGGAGCAGGTGTAATCCTAACAGGTCTTTTAGAGGAGACCTTGGAAGGATTGGCGGAAATGGTTATGATAGCAACATATTCTTGTAGGACAGTCAAAATCGAAGTCTTTTCAAACAAAATATCTCTGTTATCCATCAGGCATTGAACACCTTCTTTCAGCAAATAACAACCAGAAGGAAGAGATAGACACATGTGGCATCCTTCACCACAGCCTGGAAAAAAACTGGCTAGCAACAAACTCTTCATGACAGTCATAAGAGGAGTGGAAACTTCATCAACAAAAGCGATAAACATATTAGTATCAATGGCATTAACACCACGTTCGTGCTAGGGCATGGGAGCAGTTATGACATTAGGCTTCTCCGGAGCGTCAAACTCATTCTCCTTGGCTTCAATTAGATCTTGTATCATATTTCTCAGAGCCCAACAGTCATTTGTATCGTGGCCTGGGCTCTCAGAATGGTAAGCACACCGAGCGTTTGGATTGTACCGAGGAGATGTGGTGTTAGGATTCTTGGGAGCCTCCTTTAAGGTTGCCAAGTTAGATCTTAATAGATGGGGTAAAACCTCAGTCAATGTCATATTAATCCAGGTGAACTGCCTTTACGGTCTTTCTACCCTTTGCTGATTATTTCGTTGTTGAGTAGCCACAGGCCTAGGTATCATCACAACCCCTACCGTTGGGCGGCGCTCAACTCTGCTTTGGCCTCTTGAGTTATAAATGGCACTGACCTCCTTCTTACCCGTGAATGGCTTCCTCATTGTACTTGACGAGGTGTCCTTTTGGATCTTGCCGCTTCGGATCCCAGCTTCGACTCTTTCTCCAGTCAATATCATCTCGGTGAAACCAGCTTAGGAGCTACCAATAAATTGATTGAAGAATGGACCCGACAATATACCAAGAAACATGTCGACCAACTCCCTATCAGACAAAGGGGGTTGGACTCTCCCTGCCAAATCTCTTAATTTCTGCGTATAGTCCTTGAACCCTTCGCTTGTACCCATGAACATACTCTAGAGTTGAGTACGGGTAAGAGAAAGGTCAGCGTTATACTGATACTGCTTGTAAAAAGCAGCAGCCAAATCCTCCCAGTTGCGGACATTGGTTCCCTCCAGCTGATAGAACCACTCAAGCTAAGTCCCGGACAGACTGTCCTGAAAGAAATGGACCCACAAGTTCCTATCAGTAGTGTGAGGCTGGATCTTCCTCACATAGGAACGGAGATGGAGCTTGGGACATGACACACCATCATACTTCGCGAATACTGAAGCCTTGAACTTCTGTGGGATGACTACTCCAGATACCAAATCCAACTCTTCAGAATCCAGCCCTGGTATTCTTTGGATCTCCATTGCGCTCAGACGATCCTCTAACTGTTTGTATCTATCCTCAGCAGGAGGATACTATTCATCATTGTAATCTGTGTCATTATCAGAAATCTCAGGGCTAAGGTCCTCCTCCCTTGTCTCTCCTCCTTGATTCTCCCCTTCTTTGGACGAGGAGGTCAGATCAACCGGTTTCTTTAACGTTCCCTTGAATCTTCTGCCCAGATTCAAGGCACCATCGGTCTTCTTCTTCTTCTTCTTCTTCTTCTTCTCTTTCAAAATAAGGGCCCTCGGATCTTCTTGTCCCTTAGCCAAGGCTACGAACATTTGCTGAAATTGGGCATTTTGTGCCTAGAGGTCCTTAATACTTTGTTCAGACGACATTATTGCTGAAATAAATAGCACAGAAGATGAGAAACCTGTTTATGAAACCTGTTTATGCAATGTCATGGATGATATGCGTATGCAATGATTTCAAGGACATTAGAGATTTAAATTTGCTTTAGAAAAAAAGGAACATACGTTATATTAATAAATCAATGTTTGAGTACATCATGCCTCTTTGGGCTTACAATGAGAGAAATAAAATACGAACTCTAAGACAAAAAAGTTGAACGTATCCTCTTTGGTGCGATGTAGGCGTTCAGACTCCATTCTTCATGAAGCTTCTTGGTGATTTCCAGAACTTTCTTCTCGCTGGCATAGAATTGGGCTTCGAAAGTGTCTCACTCTTCCTTAAGCTATATCCAATCCTTTTGTAAGTCTTCGAGAGAGGTGGGCATGTTAGGATGAAGGATAGTGTATGAAACATATCCTTCCACAACAAGCTCTATGATAACTGGGAGAATAGAGGGGTAAGGCATCATAATACTTTGAGCACGGGCTCGTACCCATTTGAGATAAGGCTCAAGAGGGATGTAATTCTTGTGCCCCAGTATCTTGCTATCCACCTTGTTTACCATCCTCCAAGCTTGCATAAACCTCTAAAGGTAGCCTTGATCGTTACTTTCATAGTCGAACACCAAACCTTGGATGAGCATCTCATGAGGACCATCTCTCCGGGCTTATCCAAACTGTTGTAAAGCTAAGCAATGGTTGTAAGTGATACCTCCCCTAACTCCAAGTAGAGGGACGTTAGGGAATTCCCCATAATGGTCAAGATAGAAGTATCATTCGAGGATCTTGAACACCAATGAATATTAGAGTGGGTGAGGGACATCATCCTTTGAGACCATGTCAATCTTTGCTCGTTCTTCAATGTTGATCGAGGTAGGTGCGAAATGAACCATTTGGCGAGTAGGGGAATACAACACAAGAGATTACCTCTTTTGTTCATGGTGCGGGCATGGAAGCAATGTAAGATCTCTCCCAGCAAGGTAGGTATAGGATTACGAGAGAGAAAGACTTTGATGGCATTAACATCTATGAATTGGTCAGAGTTGGGGAATAGAACCAAACCATAAATGAGAAGATCAAGGACGTCTTCAAAAGCTTGAAAATCCATATCTTCCCAGAATGAACGAGCCTTCTCCAATAGAAAGTTAGCTAGGAACCCTTTGAACCACTTCTAGTCTCCCAATTTGCTATGATGTCGGCTATCTTCAGATGCAGAGCTTTGGCCATGACCTCAGGTTTCAGGATCCCTTCTAGACCGGTGAACGGTACCTGATGAAGCACGGGTACTCCTAATAGTAGAGAGAACTCTTCTAGTGGAGGTACCAACTGATAGTCAGGAAATGTGAAGCAATGATGTATGGGATCAAAGAATTGGAAGAGCACACACATCATCTCTTCTTATTAATTGAAGGTAGCCAAACTGAGGAGTTATCCATATTTCTTGGTAAAAGGAGAATCTCCGGGCACCCTTGATGCTAACTCTTGGAGCTGAGGGTGTGCTTTCACGAAGCTGATTCGGATGGTGTTTCTCTGGACGGAGTTCATGGCCTACAAAACAAAAAAAAAGAAGATAAATTCCTAATTCCTTGAAATGGTTAGTGAAATTGCGTATGATGTTATGATGTTCATGATGTTATGTACAAGTAAGCATATACACACAAGGTAAAAAACAAGTCCTTAGGCTTAGGCTTGCATGGAGTTCGTAGGTTAGTACCCTCTTTAAGTTTAGTTGGCTCAAACCTGTCCTAGTTAATAGTAACCGGGTTCTAAGGGATCTCAATATCACTGACCTTTCTTTTAGGCATTGTCCCAGCATAATTAATCTTTTCTTGCGGCCGGGATATCCCAAAATTCTAGTCTCAATGAGTGTAGTATCGAGTATCAACCAATTTTCAGCTTTCCACCGAAACCAGTTATCTCACTACGTCCTAATTGGCCAAGTTTGTTCAATTAAGGTTCTAAAGTCAGTCAGTGCTTCATAACGCCACTCAGTGGCCCCGTATTCTCCCCGATTCAACACAAGGGATATCGGTACCCACAAATGCGTCACACTAACATAGCCATTGTTTCAACCATATCGGTATATGCCATACAGTTTCCACAATCTATTGCTACTTACCTAACAAGGTGTCCTAGATCCGGGTGGAGGATCAAAGCAAACCCAAACAAAGGGAAATAATGAAAGATAGGATTAGCATGCTGCTGAAAGCAAAACAAAGGGGATCAGAAATTCTGATGTCGGGCGCAACGTGGTTCAGAAAGAAACATCAGAGGAAATCAGAAGTTCTAGATTGATACACTCTAAGGTCCTGTAAGAAGCGTTAGAGGGAAAACACAGAAGTTCTGGGTTGCTACGTGCGAAACTTATGAGTGTTAGAACAGTGAGAAAGTCTTAGAAGGTATGTGTATTAAAACAATGAGGAGAACTCAGAAGTTCAGTATGTGCTAAGACGGTGAGTGAACATCAAAAGTTCTATTACCGTTTCATAACACTGTAAAAACCTAGGAATTCTAGTGTGTTAAAACAGTAAGAAGAACTCAGAAGTTTTGTATTATGCTAAACAATGAGTGAAAATATAAAAGTTTTGTGTTGTGTTAAACAGTGAGTGAAAATTAGAAGTTCGGTGTTAAAATAATAAGAGATCCTAGAAGTTTTAGTGTTAAAACAGTGAAGAGGACCCATAAGTTCTGTGCTATATTTCAACTGTTTCCTTATAATAATCAACACAGCAACAATTTATTCAGTTCTTAATAGCAAAGCAAAATAATAAAAGAACAACAGTTTATAAAAGTTCTAATTCTAATTCTGAGCCTAGCTTTATTCAAGAAGTTCTGATCCATGGTCTCTTTTACTTATGAAATGATATGGCCAGCATCAATACCATTATATTTACATATTTAAGGATGTTTTGAATGAAAATATGCAAAGTTAGAAAGACTTACCTTGAATTTGAAGCGTGTGCTTGGAAATTGAGTTGCTGCCTTCAGATGTTCTGAAGTCAGCGAGAGCAAAGGAAAAGAAAAGATTATGTTCTTTTTCAAAAGGAAGAACAAAGGTTTGGTTTTCTGTTTGGGAATTCTGGATTTTGGCGAAGGCTTCACAGTTTTCTTTTCTCTCTTTTAACAATTCATATCTCTCTAAAAGACAACCCCCTTGAACGTGTGATGGAGCAACTTATTTATAGATGAATTTGTTGTGGTTTTAGGGGGAAAAACAAATGGGATTTTAAACCTTTTTGGCATACTGTTCCATTGCTTTTTAAACACAATTTTCGTATGCTAATTTGGTGCAATTATGGGGTTTGAGAAAAATGCAGGCGTGGACTGGATCAGCAGCACCTTGGAGCATTGTGGCAGCTGGTGGCAGGACTCTACTACAGCAGTGCAGCAGGTTGCTCAAACGAGGTTTTGGGATTTGGTGATGTTCTGATCGCAGAAGACCAAAGTGAGATTCAAAGAGTGAGGCTCTGATTGAAGCATAGAACATAACCTCCATATGCTGAAGAGTCACGTTCTGGTTGATGAATCATGTTCTGAACCATATTTGTAAATTCTGATTGCACTTGCGTGAAGGCTGGCCCAGAAGTTCTGAAGCATCATATTCTCTTAACACTTAGAAAATTTTCTAAATGTTTAGAAATTTGATTTTTTTTCAAAGTAATTTCTAACTTCTTATTTTTGATGAACCAATTTCATATCTTGATGAAATATAATTGTTGAAACTTGATTTTTGATCTAAAAGTCAAAGTTTGACTTTTCAGCGTGCTTTTGACCATTTTTCCCTTGTGAATGATTTTCTTGGAAAATTGTAATTCAAGACTTGAAACTTTATAGAAGAAAACCTGAGGGTCCAGGGTGATCCTTTGAGAAATGAGAGGGAAAATTTTGGGGTACAACATCTACGAATTGGTCAAAATAGTCAGTCATTCCCGTAACTAGTTGTTGCATCCAGCAAGGATGTGATGACGGGCATAAGTGTTTATGAGTGTTTCCTTGGTGTCCGCAACTTCATTTGTTGAGCAGACTATGAGGTGGTTGTTCGCATGTGCAAGTGCGAGTTTCGGGTATCGTTTGTCGTGCCGCTCGAGGGCGCGGTCGACCTGGAATATTGGGCTAGCGTTGTTGGGTCATGCGAAAGATAGAGGCAGACTAGGCCAATTCCAGTCATTAGGGCAGTCTAAAACAAATGTTGTGGGATTATTTTCACTTTGCAAGTTTCTTATAAATATCCATACCGCTTCAACTTATTCCTTGAGTTTCCACAACCACTTCATTATCTCTTTCTCTTGCTTCACTTTCCACTATTAGGATTTTTACCCCAAACACTCAAAACTCTCACCACAAACTCTCAAAATTCTCTCAAATCTCTCATTTTAACACAAACCAATACTCAATACTCAAATATCTTGCTCAATTCGAATTTCTTTCAGTTTTTTTTCATCAAATCCATTTACTAAGGTACACATATGAAATTAATTGTTCGTTATTTGATTAGGTTGTATGAACTGATTTAAATTATGTCTTTTTTATTGAAGATTGTATGATAAAAATAGTGATGGTTAGATTTGTGTATAATATTTAAAAAATTAATTATAAAATTTGTATGATATTGTGTATAAATATGTTTAAATGATAGAATATATGTTTTTAGTATATGTAAAATTGTTAGAAAACATTAATAATATTTGTTTTTATTTTTAATATAACAAAATTAAAATAATAAATATTTTGTATTTAGGTTTGTTAATAACAATTTTTTTCCTTTTTTTCATATAAATAATTTTTTTCCGCTTTTTTTTTTACATAATTTATTTATAATTTAATTATGAAAATAGAAATAAATAAATGAAATATATTTTTAAAAGCTGAATAATATATTTCTAATAACAGAAGAATATATATTTATAATATATTTTTAAAAATAGGATATTCAAATTTTGCCAAGTGCATTTCACTTTGCAATTTAATGTCTATTTAAA
This sequence comes from Vicia faba, assembly GCA_948472305.1. Classification (NCBI taxonomy): domain Eukaryota; kingdom Viridiplantae; phylum Streptophyta; class Magnoliopsida; order Fabales; family Fabaceae; genus Vicia; species Vicia faba. The sequence continues at coordinate 809,914,590 of OX451741.1, forward strand.
TTTTGTCAGGTGCATTTCACTTCACAACTTGTTGTCTACTTTCGTCTGCTCTATTCTGACACAACTTGTTCTACTATGGAAAAAGGTGTTGCAAAGTGTATTTCACCTGGCAACGTTGCGGCTTGAATTTCACCTGGCAACGTTGTGAGGTGATTTTCTTCCTGTAACATGTTGCACCTAACGTTATGTCGATGTTTGATCTATCATGTAATAATTTAGTTGTTGTGTGATATTTACAGTTGCGAAGTAAATTTCACACAAGGACAAACAAGCACATAGACAACGCTTTTTTTGACCACAGACAGCGCTTTAAAGCATTGCATAAACCAGCACTGCTATAAGTAAATGCAGCGCTTTGGATTAATGTAAAAGCGCTGCTATATGTCCCCTTTAGGAATAACTTTTACTTTAAAAGCACTTTCTTATGCACTTCTTTAGCAGCTCTTTCTCTTTAGAGAGCGCTTTGGTAAGTACCCCTTTAATAACGCTTTCTCTTTAGCGAGAGCTTTGGTAAGTACCTCTTTAATAGTATTTTCTCTTTAGACATCGCTTTTGGTTATCTTTTAGGGATCGCTTTAGACAGTGCTTTTCTTTAAAAGTGCTGTGTGTTCCCCACTTTAGGCAGCGCTTTCCCGTTTTAGGCAGTGCTTTTCCCCACTTTAGGAAACACTATTCCCCACTTTAGACATCGCTTTTCTCATTAAGTGTTGTCTAATGTTCACAATTTTTTTTAAATATTAGACTTATTTTCACTTACAGAAAGCGCTGTCCAATATCTACAATAAGTTTTCACCATATTTTCACCATATTTTGCACCAGGTTTTCACTATATTTTGCACCTGATTTGGTAGCTTCAATCCAATAAATATGCACTAAATTTGCATATACAAAAAATCTACATATATATAATTGATGATATATACAACAACAACTTGAAAATTGATGATACAATTTGGAAATTCTAAAATTCTAAATTGATGTTTAATCTACATATTACTATCTTCGAGAATTTCTAAAAAACAACAACAATAAACTTGTTAGCTATATCTTCTACATCTGCACCTATAACCTGAAAAAAAACCAAAAGATCGAAATTCATACCATGATAAAATAAAACTTTATTCGAATTTATACTCAAAACTCGAAAGTTATACTCAAAATTCTCATCAATAAAAGAAAGACAATATACCTTATAAAATTCTTAACTCCATAATAAATTGACACCATTCCTCCATAAGTTCATCCAATTGATCTTTTGAGTAATGAGCACAATTGAATTCGTCAAAGTACTACATAGTAATATAAGGTAGTATGTGATTTAGTTAAAACACTATGCCATTTTATGAGAAATATTAAAATAATTCCTAAGTTATAAATTCATAACGTGGATGGAATCTCTATTCGGTCCAAAAGAAGTGTTTCTTTCATAAACTTCAAGATGAAAATACAAATATATATCAGGATATACCCCTTAACTTGTTTTATCAAGTATCTTCACTAATATAATCAAAATTATGAAAATATACATGAAATCTGATCCACGTAATGTTGTTGGCTCTACTCTTTGGTACTTGAATATCTATTTGTGATCGAAAATCTTATAGAATGCTATAATAAAATATAAGCGACTATTTAGAACAATCTCACAAAGATAAATAAATATACACATGAATATTTAGAAAAATCTCACTTACATATCAATTATCTTCTTCAAATATGATTATGTTGTCCAATCATTGTATAACGAATCCAGATAGTATACAATTTCTCTTACAGGATTAATCGTAAGCAACAAACAATATCCACTGTAAAATTAAACAAATGTTAGATGAAAAGTTTCTACACAATGTCAAAAAACGAAAAATTATAATATATGAAGTTAGGATGAAAATCTAACCCGTTTCCAATATTATATGGTAAAAAGAACAACTTTTTTGTATCTTTGCTGGCCACAAATAAACCGAGTACATACGATATGACATCATCTGGTTTTGTTACGATTAACCCTGTGTTGACGGTGTTGGGAGCTAAGAAAGCGAATCTTTCTTCCAATCCAAGCGGGCGCATCACTTTTTCATACAGAAACCTCAAATAAAAACATCATTAAAATTAGACTATATTCATTGAAATGAGTAAATAAATTGTTCATTTAATTAAACAAAGTTGATCGGAGTATACCTAATGTATGTATCGATAACACCGAGGCAAAAAGTCAAATGTTGAAAACTTAATCCATATCTGCTCTACCAATTTCTTCCATGTATTCATAACCAACAATGTCTGACTTCATAGGTATAAGACAAGTACCACCAATGGGAATATCTGTTATTCCTATACTGAGAAGTATATTTTTTGCTAGCCGTTGTCTTCTTACCCCTACTGACTTGTTCAATCTCTTTAGCATGCATCTAAATATCATATAATTAGTTAGGTGAAGTATAAGATCATTTTATGCATAAATATCATATAATTGTGTTATACCTCTTTTTTTGATGTAACTGACTCGGTTTGCCACATAATCCCCTTATCTTTTGATTTGAGTTTTGTAGGAGTCTAACATTACCATGTAAAAAAATGTATGTAAAATACTCGTAAAAACTTTGAATACTCAAAGGTTCATAATGGTTTTAAGAATACCTCATCATCTACGCGAATGAGGCTTGATGGCCATGCAGCATACACACCTACTGCTTCTCCCACCAATGTTGCATCTGAAACATCACTTGGTATTGGTAATAACGCACCCCCTATGAAGCAATATCAATTGATACCTTCAAATATCCAGCAGGGAGCAATTTATGGTGAAGTACTTCTCCCAAAGTATTATGCACTTTCCCCTTGCCAACCATCCAATAAGTCAGTGACGATAAATAGAGTTGACATGGTGAAATACCCTAAAACCAATAAGAAATATGACATTGTTAATGTGTATATATATATATATATATATATATATATATATATATATATATATATATATATATATATATATATATATATATATATATATATATATATATATATATATATATATATATATATATATATATATATATATATATATATATATATATATATATATATATATATATATATATATATATATATATATATATCAATTAAATAAATTACACTAATTTAATTTCATAGTGATATATATAATTACCTTGGGAATATTCGGTTTAACATTACAATTGGCACTAGCTTTGTTACTAGTATCTTTAAAACCTGAAGCTTTTCTTTCTGATTGATCTCTTTCTTTTTCCTTTCTCAATTCAGGAACTTCAGCTTCTAATGCTTGCAACTTTGCTTGGAGTTCTTTATTGCTAGGAGATTTTGTCTTTGGATTTTTCTTTTTCAAGGATGTTGGAGTGACCCCATGTCCCATACCCCTCACCCAACCAGAACACTTATGAACATCTAATGCTCTACTAAGTATGTGTTCACCGTGATTTCTAGTAAACAATCGTCGATCTTCCAAAAAGGGTAACTTTTTGGTTACTCGCAGGATCGATCAGTTTGATCCTAGGACATATGCTAATTTTTGATGTTGTTTTGGACATAAACATTAATGTGGGTGAAGAACGCACGTTCGACAAGGAAAGGGATGAGTTTGAGTGCAGACAGTAAATAGAACAAAGGGGTTGGGGAGATTTTAGGTGCAGGAATTTAGATAAAAGTGCAGATAAAGTGCAAACAAGATAAAAAGGAAAGAAATGTAAAGAGAGAAATAAAAGACTTTGATTGTAAAATGTAGTGCTTCAAACGTACATTTTTCAGTATTCTTTCTCACACATCGGGTACTTGAGTAGTATTGAATAATTTGTACGATTAGTTGAACACATGGAAATCTACATACACTTCCTATATTTATACTAAAACTAGGTAACTGTCGAGGAGTTTCCTTGCTCCAGGATGAAGACAAGTGTCTTCTGCATGCGCTTCGACCCCTCTTTTTACGCCATGTTGCTTTCCTCAACTGCCAAGTGAACTGCTTTTCCCTCCTTTCTTCAGACTCAAAATCTTCTAGGGAAAATACGAAGTTTCCTTCTGGTCGAAGACCTTGGAGTCCCTTCAATCGAAGGGATTGAGAACCTTCTGGTTGAAGACTCATTTTAACTTAGAATTTCTCTAAGTATTTTTCTACTTTGTCGAAGCTTTTCAAACTTAGACTTGTTCAATATATTTTTGGCCCATAAAGCCAACTTGTTGTAGGTGTCGAATTTAGGAGCTAACAAATTTCCCCCCAAGAATATCAGTTTCGACGTAAGGAGAGATGATTATTCTTTGAGATTCCCATTCGGAAGCTACCTTTTTCTTTGATCACAGAAATTGCTTGTGTGCTTTTCGCCTTCTACCAACCCCTGCTGGAATTCAGAGTCATCATTACCTTTTTCCCAACACGTCACTGTTAATCGGCCGTTACCATGCTACCATGATAGCCATTATCCCTACAACCTAGGAAAGTATGGCAAACATTTTCATTTCTCGTATGATAATTGCTTTAACGTTCTCCACGTGCCCCACTAACTTTGCAGCATTAAATGGTCTTGGGAAAAACACTATTTCCTGAATACTATAAATAGATGAATCCTATTTTGGTAATTCTTTTACAAATCCTAGTATTCTTCACTTCCTTGCAAAGAAAAAGCCTTAACAACTTTATCTTCTTCGCTCTTTCACTACTACTTTCAGCCATTTTGGCTTTATAATATATTTTCTATTTTGCCTTTTTAACTCGATTAAGATCAAGTATTGGTTACTCTAACCTCTTGAAGTGCAGGTCTATACTTTTTTTTAAGTATTTACCATTTACTCTCAAAATCCTTTGGTCTTCATTTAACTCTTCGACCTCATATGCGCCACCAGATAACGTTTGAATGATCTTAAAAGATCCTTCCCATTTAGGAGACCATTTCCCCATATTTCTATGCTTTCGATCCATTGAGAGGATTACTTTCCATACCACGTCTTCAGGAATGAATACCTTGGGTTTTACTCTTTTATTGTAAGATCTTTCCACTCTCCTCTTTTGTGACTTTAAAGTGATCCAAAGCCCTCAATCTTTCTTCATCCAAATAAATCAATTCGTCTAACATCATATTCCAATAAACATCGGAAGGGATATCTTGATGTTTCTGAATTCTTGTTTACTGTAGATAGATTTCTACTGGCAGTACTGTGTCATGGTCGTAAGTTAGCCGAAAGGGTGTTGTTTCGGTAGCTTTCTTAGGAGACGTTCGACATGCCCATAAAATTTGATCTAAAGTCTTGTGACAATTTTTTGGCTTCTTTCCCACATGCTTCTTTATTAAGCTGATTATTACTTTGTTTGCCGCTTCTACTTGACCATTGGCTTGTGCATAGTAAGGCGTAGATGTTAATAATTTGAACCTCATTTATGCAGTGAACTCTTGCATTTTTCGACCAATAAAGGCTAACCCTTAATCGGTTGTTATTGTCTCAGGGATTCCAAACCTGTATATAATGTGATTTTGAATGAATTCAATGATATTTTCCTGGTCTACATTGACTAAAGGAATTGCTTCAATCCACTTAGTAAAATAATCAATTCACACCAATATGTACTTCTGGCTTTTAGATGACGCTGGTCGAATCTCTCCAATAAGATCCAAAGGACATCCCCTAAAAGGCCAAGGTTTCACAATTGAGTGAAGTTTGCTTGCAGGCACATGTTGGATACTTATATGTACTTGACATTCCTGACATCCTTTTGCAAACTCAATACAATCTTTCAACATAGTGGGCCAATATAGTCCTTGTCGAAACAATAACCATTTCATTTTATGGCCCACTTGGTGTGCTCCACATGCCCTAGCATGTGTAGTTGAGAGGGCTATGTATGCCTCTGTTTCATTTAGGCATTTTAATAGCACCCCTTCAGGTGTCTTTTTAAATAACTCATTTCCCATTAGGGTATAACTCAACGCCCTGTACTTTATCTTTCGTTCCGTCGAAGCTATGGGATTTTGCAAATAATCCACTATAGGCTTTCTCCAATCTTGTTGTGTTAGATTGTCTATGAACGAAATTTCGAAGTTTCCGTGATCAGCGTACTCCAACTTTGTTGTTTTTAAATCTATTGGAGATAACTTGGTCAATGTCACTCTTCCTCTAACTTCGATTACCTGTTGTAATTTCTCTTTCGAAATTTTGTACCCGGATGCGATCTGTGCTAAGTTATTAGCCACTTGATTCTCCAGTCTTGGTATATGTCGGATGTTGATCTTTTCAAATTTTTTCAATAAACGATTGACTATTACAAAATACATAATAAGATTTTCTCTTATGCATTTATATTCTTTTGCAACTTGTTTTATAACTAACTCTGAGTCTCCCATTATTTCGACTCGAGTTGCCCCCAATTCCAACAATATTTCAAGGCCTTCGATTAGAGCCTCGTATCCAGCCTCGTTGTTCGAGTAAGAACCTTTGATCTTGTACTTGAATGTTGTTGGAATTTTGTTTGGAGAAATAATTAGAACCCTTACCCCAGTTCCGTCTTTATGACTAGAATCGTCGAAGTATAACTTTCAAGGATCGATCTCTAAGTAGGTGATTGGTTCCGCATTTATTGAGTGGTCAACTATAAAATTTTCTACGACTTGACCTTTTACAGCCTTAAGAGGCAAAAAGTTAATGAATACTCAGTTAATGCAAGTGCCCATTTTCCAAATCGGCTGTGCAAGATGGGTCTCGACAATATATATTTGAAAACATTAAAATGAGACGAAACAAAATCATCAACTAGTTTAATATATTGCTTGAGCTTTGTACAGGAGTAGTAAATACATAAACATAGTTTTTGAACTTCGTTATATCTAGTTTCTGCATCGTTTAAAACTCTACTGAGGTGATAAATGGGTCTTTCGACACCGTTCTCATCCTCTGGAGCTATCATGCTTCCTAAAGTTTTATCGGATGCAGCTATGTACAATCTCATATTTCTATTTCTACAAGGAGGTACCATAATGGGTGGTTTGGCAAGGTATTCTTTGATCTTGTCGAAAGCCTCTTGTTGTTCTTTCCCCCACTCGAAGCCTCCTTTGTTGAGTCGAAGTAGTGGTGAGAAGGCTTGCGTTTTCCCACTTAAATTGGAAATAAATCTCCTCAGGAAATTTATCTTACCAAGTAGAGATTGCAACTCCTTCTTGTTAGTTGACGCTTTCGCTTCCAAAATGGCTTTGGTCTGGTTCTGGTTTACTTCAATTCCCTTCTTGTGGACCACAAAGCCTAAAAAATCCCCTGCTTTTACGCTGAAAGCACATTTTAGAGGATTCATTTTCAAACCATTGTGTCTCATCCTTTCGAAGGATTGCCGAAGATGGTCTATATGATTCTTCCCTGAAACAAATTTAACAACAATGTCATCAATGTCAATCTGCATAAAAGTGTCAATAAAATCATGGAAGATTGAGTTCATTGCTCTTTGATATGTTTTCCCTGCGTTTTTAGGCCAAAAGGCATCACTACCCATTCGTAAGTGCCTAAAGCTCCAGGGCATCAAAAGGTTGTTTTCGACACATCCTCTTCAGTAATGAAAATTTGATTATACCCTGAGTTTCAATCAAGCATACTCATGTATTCGAAGCCAGTGATAGAATCGACAAGCATTTCCGCCACAGGCATTGGATATTCGTCTTTGGGTGTTGCAGCGTTTATATCTCTAAAATCGATGCACACCCTTAAGGTACCATTTTTCTTTATAACAGGTACTATATTTGTAATCCATTCGACATACCTGGTTGTTCGGATGAACTTGAATCTCAGCAGTCTTTCGACTTCTGTCTTGATCTTCGACATGACCTCTGGTGCAAAATGCCTTGGAGTTTGCCTAACAGGCTTTTTCCAATGTCTTATTGGTAGTTGAAGTTCTACCACTTTCCTGTCGAGACCAAGCATTTCATCATAATCCCATGCGAAGCAATCTTTGAATTCCTTGAAAAATTGGATTATATCGATCCTGAGCTATGGATCTATCTTCGTGCTAATATATGTTGGCCTTTTCGCCAATCCTTCACCCAAATCTATTTCTTCTAAAGGATCTTGCGCTAGAATTTTAACGTTGCTTGCTAATTGATCCTTTTCAAAACCCAGAGGCTCATCATCATAGATAGCCTCTAGCCTCTGGTTTTGCATTTCTTCCTACTTCACGTCAGGTGGTTCTAGATTGAAGTCTTCCCCAGGACCCTCTGAAAGAAATACTTGTTCATTAGCCTCAATGGCCATGTATTTGACTTCAACCTCTAAGGCCGCTATCATTCTACTTTCGGCTACATATGCCGAAATATTTTGTAAAGCTTGTGATTCAGTCATCATCACCAAATTCATATCTCCAGCCTGTTGGCCGTATATCATCAACTCCTCCATAGTCAAGGTTTGATAAGTCTTCTCTGTCCCACTGGAAACCATGGTCGGAATGTAGGTAGAGGGAGCAAAAGTCATTTGGTGTTGGTGCCAAATCGAACACTGGAGGATTGCATGGCCCTATATGAGCCAAGTTTCTGTCGAAGCTATTTTTTCAACGTTATTAACTTCACCCAAGTAATAGCTTTGGTCTGCTTCTATATTCTCTACAATTCCATCAGGGCGCCAAATCGTGACTCGTTGATGCATTGAAGATAGCACTGCGCTTATGCCATGTATCCACTCTCTACCTAAGAGCAGATTATAGTTGGGCTTCGCTGAAATGACCATGAACATAGTTGGTCGAAGTATTGTTTCCACCTTGAGGTCCAGTTGTATCACCCCTATAGTAGTTCCAATATCTCCCTCATAGTTCGACAAAACCATGTTGTGGGGTTTGATATCTCCATCTCCTTTGCCCATATTCCTTAGCATATATTAGGGGATTATATTTATTGTAGCTCCACAATTAACCAGAATTTTGTTGATTGTTGTTTCCCCTATCTTTGCTCTTATGAACAAGGGTTTTAGGTGATTTTTCATTGCCTCAGTAGGTGGCTCGAAGAATGCATTTTTCTCCTCGACAAAACCATTGTTCATCATATAATAGCACATTGGCCTATGTTTGGCCATCTCTTGTTCGACTTCCCAGTCGGTCTCTTCGACTTCGACTTGGCGGTCGTATTCTCTTGGTAGCACTGATATTATATTTATCATAATGTCTAAAGTAACATCAGATTCAGAGTTACCTTCGTCATCTGATTCACCTCGATCTGGAAACTCAAATCTTCTGGCAATTGGTTTCCTTTCTAAAGGCTTTCGTTGTTTACCTTTTGTCCATTCTTTGTGGCATGTTGGTGCTTGACTCTGGTTGAGGCTCCTCTGTAGCCTCCCTTTCGGCCTTTCGTCGTCTCTGAAATCTTCTCCACTGGGAGCTAGACATGGGTTTTTTTCCCTTATAGTTACTCGACACATGAGCCACTTTGTTTGTAGTTGTAGTTTGGAACTCCTTCCTATATGCCAAGGATGACCCTCTTGGCACATCGAATATTCTCCATTTCTCTTCATTTGGCCTTTCCCTGTGTGTTATCTTTAGCCAAGTGTCCACGGGGACATTTGTTGGAGGCCTGAAAGTTGATGGCCTCTTCACTTGGTTCATTGGTCCTCTTCCGAGATCGTATCTAACTTCAGAGACCATGCGTGGTTGGGAATTGGTGTCCCTTTTCTCTTTCATTACCCTAATGCCTTGTATGTGTTTTGCAACCTTTTTGTCGAAGATGGAGCTGCATTTTGGACACAACATAACTTCAGACTTCTTCTTCTGGCATCGTTGTAGAAAGTCAGCCGAATTCTCATTTTCTTTTGGAAATGCAGTTTTATTCACTTCCTCTTGTCTAATGGCTTCCTCTGAAGCCTTGGGCTACGATACTTCGACCATGTTGACTTGCACGTTGCTCTTGGAAGCGAGATTCATTTTTTTGCTTTTTAGTTTTAAGGTCTTCTGTCGAACCCTTGACGGAAGCCACATAAGAACTTACAGTAGTCCTTTTGTTTGAGCCTTTAGTAACTCCTTTGTTTAGGCCTTCATTAGCCTTTTGTTTTAGGACTTCAGTTGCCTTTCTAACCGCTTCTGCAGTCTTCTTGGAGATGTTCCCAGTAAAATTGCAAGAGACCGGCATATTGACGAAGTCTTCAGAAGTTTTGACCATGTTGATGCCTGCTGGTTCAACATAGTGGGCATCAGCTCTCAGTGGGTTTGCATCAATTTTCATTTGGAGTTTGTCAACAAATTTGAGTCTGGCTTCTTTGATCGCTCCTTTAACGAGATCCCTGAAAAGAAAACATTGTGAAGTTTTATGGCCCAAAAAATTATGATACTTACAAAAACCTCTTTTCTTTCTTTGTTCTAAAGGAGACATTTTCGCCCCTGGGGGCACTATCATTTGGCCATCTTTCACTAATAAGTTGAATATCTCATCACATTTTGTGACGTCGAAACTATACGTTTTCTTTGGGAATCTATCATTGTTCTTTTCATACTCAGTAGGATTCTTCCCATCTGAGGGAAGTAACACACTACTAGAGTATGGAGGCCCATGTTTTAACTCTGCTAAATCTATTTCGCTCACTTCGACTGCTATAGGAGGATTACTAGATGTCTCTGGATCATCAACATCCATTTTGACATAAGCTACATTTTCTCGCTGATGCCTTAGTTGCTTTAGCTTTTTCAATTTTAAGACATTCTACCTGTCGAACTCTATCGGCCAATTGGGCCATGTCCCTCAGATATTGGGTATCTAGTTTCTTCCTGATAGAATAGTCTAGGCCCCCTGCATCCATTTCGACCAATTCATGCTCAGGCACTTGTGTAAAGCATCTGGCTTTGAGCAGTTGAAACCTATTTATATATTCGTCTATTGGCTCGATGAATCTTCTTTTCACGGTTTCCAGTTCTTTCAGACTTATTTTGGTTTGCCCCAAGTAAAATTGTTCATGGAATAATCTCTCAAATTGATTCCAATTATGGATCAAATTGGCTGGGAGGGTGGTAAACCAAGTAAAAGCGTTTTTTTTAGAGAACTTGGGAAGTATTTAATCCTAAGGCTCTCATTATTTGATATTTCCCCAGCTTCTGTCAAATATCTCGCTATATGTTCGACAATTGATTTCGTCGTATCCCCTGAAAACTTAGTGAAATTTGGAAGGGGTAAATTTGTTTGCAAGATGTATTCTGACAGTGGGGATGTAAAATTTGGCCTATGAAAGCCAATTTTCATTCCATTTTGTATCATGATGTTTTCGATCATGGCTGTCAGATTATTTTTTGTGCCATAACTATGGTGTCAAACTTGTTGTATCAGTTCATCAACATTTTGGTTCCTATTTACCATCAGCACACCTTGATCACCCTCTCTAGGGATCTGCGGGGGAGGCCTGGGTATTTCGACCCTAGGTTGTTCGATTTCTACTATGTGGTTCCTCCTATCAAATTGTGGATTTTGGTTAAAAGTTACATCTTCTTCTAAGACTACACCTTGATCCTCTCTTATAGGAGCTCTCTGGGGTTGTCGAATAGGTTGGGGAACCCCAAAAAATTCAGTCATGCGTGCCATTTGTGCTGTCATTTGTTGGTTTGACTGAGTAGTATTTTGTATTAGAGGGTTCAATACCGTACTTAGAGTTTGGGCCAACATTTGTACCATGTCATGGTTGCTTTCAGCCATCTGTTTCCTTAAAATTGTTGTGGAAGCATTTGTGAGGCTTGGCATTGCAAGGGATGTCCCTCCTACAAGTTGGTTCCTACCCATACCAGTCCTAGATCCATGTAATGGCAAAGATTTACATACCATAGGTTCTGAAAATGTAGATGCAGCATTCATAAGGCTAGCCATTTTAGTAGTTGGCATGCCATAAGGCTGGTCTCGATCCATCCAGGCTGTCGAAAATCCTGGGGGAGCGTGTGGTCTAAATCCTGGATTCACCCTTGGTGGGGGTGTTCCTATTGGACCTCAGGGACCTACATACGAAAGTATTGGTCCCGTTTGGGTTGCTGTTAATGTTGGTATCGAACCAACAGTTGACGAGACAATTTCACTAACGGTTGTTATTACCGTTGTTCCCGTAGTAATTGCTGGAGGTATTTCTCCATTATTTGGCTAATTAGCCATATTGCTTTCACTATTTCTCTCTCTAGTTGTACACTCGTTGGTGGTTACTTTACCACTTCTTAATAGCATGCAAAAATTTGTCAAAGAAAGAAAATCATGCAAAGTATTTATATTAAGATTAATGAGCAAAAACAAAATAAATAAAGCAACAATAATTAGCAAGGTCCCACCGGGTGTGACAATTTGTTCACTATGATTTCTGGTAAACAACTGATGATCTTCCAAAAAGGGTAACTTTTTGGTTACTCACAGGATTGATCAGTTTGATCCTATGACATATGCTAATTTTTGATGTTGTTTTGGACATAAACGTTAATGTGGGTGAAGAACGCATGTTCGACAAGGAAAGGGATGTGTTTGAGTGCAGAAAGTAAATAGAACAAAGGGGTTGAGGAGAGTTTAGGTGCAGGAATCTGGGTAAAAGTGCAGATAAAGTGCAAACAAGATAAAAAGGAAAGAAATGTAAAGAGAGAAATAAAAGACTTTGATTGTAAAATGTGGTGTTTCAAACGTACATTTTTCAGTATTCTTTCTCACACAACGGGTACTTGAATAGTATTTAATAATTTGTATGATTAGTTTAAAACACGAAAACCTACATACACTTGCTATATTTATACTAAAACTAGGTAACCGTCGAGGAGTTTCCTTGCTCCAGGATGAAGACAAGTGTCTTCTGCATGCGCTTCGACCCCTCTTTTCACGACACATTGCTTTCCTCAACTGCCAAGCGAACTGTTTTTCCCTCCATTCTCCAGACTCAAAATGTTCTGGGGCAGATACAAATTTTCCTTCTGGCCGAAGACCTTGGAGTCCCTTCAATCGAAGGGATTGAGAACCTTCTAAGACTCATTTTAACTTAGAATTTCTCTAAGTATTTTTCTACTTCATCGAAGCTTTTCCAACTTAGACTTGTTCAATATATTTTTGTCCCATAAATCCAACTTGTTGTAGGTGTCGAATTTAGGAGCTAACAATATGCTCATGCAATCGTTATAGTCATCTGGAGATATAGACCGAGACAAATTCTCCTGAAATTCATATGAATATCGAAAAAGCATGAATATTATATGTTAATAAACTTTTGATTTAATTAAACAATTAATCTTATACTTACACATTTCTCAAAAAAAAATTGAACCTCTTCTTTAACAACTCCATCCTTACCCACACGGGCAGCCTTCCGCAAAACATGTTCCGAAACAGATGTTTCAGAACTATTCTCCTCTTTTAACTACACATTAAGACAAAAAATAAGATCAATTATAACTCATGATGAACAAGTATATCATTGCAATTTATAGATACTTACTATTTTTTGTTGTAAGCGTGCATATCCCGTATGCCCTTTTCTGTATGGATACGTGGGACTTGATGCTCGTTGGAGATTTACGACACTCATATTTTGAAATTTTTCGGTTCTTTATTTGTTTTTAAAAGTGTTCCATTCTGTTGTACCCCAAAATCTGCCCTCTCATTTATCAAGACTTTTCTCACAAGACTTCTTGGACTCAAGACAAGATTAGGGTTTGGTCAGCTCAAGACACCTCATCTTGCACTGATAACCCAAAATTAGGGTTTGAGTTTGCACAAGGATTTGTGGACCATCAATGCTTTATGTGACTTTCATACACCATCTTGGACCCCTAAGATTGCTCATGTTAAGTTTCAAGCCTTGAACCATATTTTTGATCAGTCAATTGGACAGCTGACCTAAAAATCAGCTGTATTAGGGAAAAAGTCAACCATGGCCAATTTACAGTCAAACTTCATAATTTTTATCCACATAAACATTTTAGACTCATATGTACCATTTGATCAAGTTTGGATCACAACTCCTCAAGAAATTTGATCAAATCATCAAAAGGGCAAAATGGTCAAAATTAGGGTTTTGATTGAGAAAGGGCAATTTCTGATTTTTAACCTAGCCAATGATCAATTGAGTTCAAAAATGATTTAAAGGGTTCAATGGCATCATCTTGACCTAATTACATGGTTCAAAAGATCTCAAGTTCATTGGATTGACAGATGAATTTTGCAGTCAACTAATCAAAAGTCAATTATACACTGAAAAGTCAAACTTTGACTTTTTGGTCAAAATAAAGTGCCAAGGGTCATAATTCATCAAGATATGTCAAAATATGAAACTTGTTCACCAAGAAAACCAATTTTGAAAATTAGGGTTTTGAATTTGAAAATTTTCATAACTTAGAATTTTTCTAAGTATGGAAATTTCCTTTTTTTCCCCAACATTTCACCACTTTTTCACCATGATTCATTTTGATTCAAGAAAAGTTCCCAACATGAAAGTTGTAGTCCTCCGTGAAATCTCCAACTTTTCTTCACAAACTTTTCCAAAAAGATGCTTGGATCTTAAGTTATGAATTTGTGAATATAGGTCCATGAACTTCCTAACTTAGTGAAATTTTGCCTTAATTTAGGCAGGTTTTGGACCCAACTTCATGGACATTTTTCACCTAGTTACAAAAGGTGTCTCAAATTTCATTTCAAAGATGTATTATAGAGAACATTTCAAGCTTTCCAAAATGTCAAAGAACTCTCCAAGATCATTTTTGGTTAGGGAGAATCGAAGAAGGGAAGTTGGCATTTTCTCACTTTTGTTCATGCCATTTTTCACATAGCATCAAGTTGCAAATTACATCTATGCTGTTTGAATATTTCTTTATAGGTCCTAAACTAACTTTAAACTCCATAATTAAATGCAAACTCAGAAGCTAAAGGCATTGTTTTTGCTTTTGGAGCTTTGTACAAGAGATAATTCCATTTTTGGCCAAAAGTTCACAATGTCATTTTCATAAAGTGCAACTTTTGCAACTTTGTCAATCTTGAGCCTTGGACCTGTTCCTTTGGTGCAAGCAATTCACACAGGTCTTAATCAATTTGTACAAGCTCTTTGCAGCTCTCAAGCTAGCCAGTACAAGCATGTAGCATTAGTCACTTTACTTTACTTAAAATATAAGAAAGGTTGCCAAAAGGTGGAAAGCTTGTATAGCTAGTAGGAAGTGGACTTGGTATCATTTCTATACATATTCACAAACTTGTCACAAGGCTTAGCAAGATTTTCTTGCATCCAAAACTCACTCAAACTCAAAAACACAAAAATTCTGCCAAAACACACAGTTGCTGCAAAACCATAGCCAACTCATTTTTGCTGCAAAAACAAAACAAATAGAAAAAACCTAATGCAAGACAAAAGCATGAAAAATGACACACTTTGAACACAAGCACCCTTAGGGTTTCACCCACTTGGTTGCCTAAACTAAAATGGCCATGTTACGCATGCGAAGTATCTTGGCAAAACAAAACAAAAATAAGATCATAGTCCCTCGATGACGCTATTCAAAAGTTGCTTAAAACAAAATGATCTTGGTCCCTAAAAAATGCTAAGATACTTGCCAACATTTCTATCATGGTCATACGATGACCCATGCCCGTCCCGTTTACATCCAAAGATAGGGTTGCTTACCAAATCAATGGTAAGTCAACAATGTCAAAGAAATAAAAATGCATAAGAAATACATTTGAGTAGGCAGATAGCTTCTAAGTTACTTGCTCCTTTTCAAATAATCCTTGCTATTTTCAAAAACAAACACATACACATTTCAAAACATCTTACAAAAAATTGAAACATTTTTCAAAAGACAAACATCTTTATATACATTCTTACGAACGAGAATCATTACAAAGATTGCCTAAATGAATGTCCTCTTTTCAAAATACTTTCAAAATCACACCAAACACCATTTCAAACAAAGCAAAGCAAGTGATCTAAACAAGTAACTAAGAGCCCATGTAAAACCATGGATGAAAAGGGTGCTAGTACCTTACCTTTTCATAATCTACCCCCCGAACTCAAGAAAACATCTCAGAGGTCTTTCCTGTGCTTTTTTACCTTTCCTTTTGGATAAAAGAAAATTCGGTGGCGAATCTTGCTAAACCGCGACATTTGCGACAAAACGCAAAACCTCAAGTCACTTCTCCCACCGTATCATAGAACTGGCGACTCTGCTGGGGAAAATTCTAAAAGTGGGGTTACCTTAGGGTTTAGATCACCTTTATTTGCTTATAATTGTTTGACTTGTTTGCTTTACATTTTGGTTCTATTGTTTGGGTTTGAATCCTCCACCCGGATTTGGGAAACATTATAGGTAAATAGCAATACGTTGTGGAAACTGTACAGGGTATATCGACACGGTCTAAGCAATAGCTATGTTAGTGTGACATATTTGTGGGTACCGGTAGCCTTTGAGTCAATCAAAGAGAATACGGGGCCGCTGAGTGATGTCATGAAGCACTAATGAACTTCTAGAACCTTTACTTGACCAACTTGGCCTTTTAGGATGTAGTGAGATGACCGGCTTTGGTGCAGTCTGAAGTTGGTAGATACCTGATACTACACTCATTGAGGATTAGTTTCTTGGAATATTTCGGTCGCCAGTCAAGAGGCTTGAATTGAAACAATGAACAAGGAAGCAATCCGGTGATATTGAGCTCCTTAGAACCCGGTTACTATTTCTAGGACAGGTTGAGCCAACTAAACATCAAGAGGGTACTTACTTATGAAACCCCATGCAAGCCTAAACTAGGAACTTGTGTGATTTTCCTGTACGTATATACTTGTGCATAACATCATGGACATCATGAACATCATATGCATCCACTAACCATTTCAAGGATTTTGGAAATTTATCTTTGTTCTTGTTTTGTAGGTTATGGATTTACTTCGCAGGAAAACTATCCAAGTCAACCTTGTAAGAATTCCTCCACAACTCAAGGAGCTAGCTTCAAGGATTCCTGAGAATTCTCCATTCACCGAGAGGCATGGTCGTCTACTCAACTTGGTCACTTCCAACACAGAGGAAGACATGATGAAGGTTCTCTTCCAGTTCTTTGACCCCTTGCATCACTGCTTCACATTTCCTGAATACCAGCTTGTGCCCACTTTGGAAGAATTCTCTCAACTCTTGAGGATTCCCATTCTCAATCAACTACCTTTCAACGGTACGGAAAGAGATCCAAAGCCAGAAGAGATTGCCCAAGCCCTGCACTTGCACTCATCTGATGTCACAACCCATTGGGAAAATAGAAGTGGTGTCAAAGGCTTCTTGGCAAAGTTATTGTTTGAGAAGGCCCAAAGTTGTTGGAACTCCTTGGACTTGCAAGATTTTGAGGAGATTGTAGCTCTTCTCATCTATGGGATGGTCTTGTTCCCTAATCCTGACCAACTCATAGATGTGAGTGCTGTCAAAATCTTCATGTCTTGCAACCCGGTGCCTACTTTTCTTGGAGATATCTTACACTCTTTTCACACTCGTAGAATGAGGAAAAGATGTGTTCTCATGTGTTGCACTCCTCTCCTGGAAAGATGGTTTATTTCTCATCTTCCCCAATCAGTCTTGAAGAATGAGCAAGGTTTGAGGTGGTCACAAAGGTTGATGACACTTACACATTTAGATATTCATTGGTGTTCTCGATCCAAAGAGAATGTTATCATTGTCGACCGTTGTGGGGAATTCTCTAATGTCCCCCTACTTGGCATTAGGGGAGGCATCACCTACAACCCTTTCTTGGCTCTAAGACAGTTTGGTTATGCCTGAAGGGATGGCCCACATGATATGCTGATTAAAGGCTTGGTTTTCGACTTCGACAACGATGATCAAGGACTTCGCCAAAGGTTCATCCGAGCTTGGAGGATGCAAAACAAGGTAGATAGTAAGACCTTGGGACATAAGAATTCCATCCCTCTTGAGCCTTACCTCAAGTGGGTACGAACCCGCGCCCAAAGTCTTATGATGCCTTACCCCTCCATTCTCCCAGTGATTAAAGAGCCTGTTAAGGAAGGAGAGGTTCCATACACCATCCTACATCCTGACATGCCGACATCACTCGAAGATCTACAAAGGAGTTTGATACAACTCAAAGAAGAACGCGATACTTTCGAAGCCCAATTCTATGCAAGCGAGAAGAAGGTTTTGGAACTCACTCGGTTACTTCATGAAGAGCAGACTCTCAACACCTACATTGCACCAAAGAGGATGCGCAATGTCTTTTTATCTTAGAATTTTGTATTATTTTTCCCTAGGGGAATTGATGTACTCAAATTCTATTTTATTAATATAATGTGTGTTCCTTTTTGTTTGACACAAATTTGAATTTCTAAATCCTTAAAAACATGCATGAAGACATATCATTCATCATGAGCATAAACAGGTCTTTGCAACAAGTTTCCTCATCCTTCTACTGTTTATTTCAGCAAGATGGATCTAGAACAAACGTTTAAAGACTTGCAAGCTCAAAATACACAATTTCAACATTTACTCTTGACCTTGGCCAAGGGGCAGGAGGAACTAAAGACTCTGCTAGAAAAAGATAAAGAGAAAAAGAAGAAGAAGCCATCTGTTGTGGTTATCATGGGCAGAAGGTTTCAGGGACAAGCCAGAAGGACCTTAGAATTTCCAATAACCTCTGACGAATGGGAAAGGAAAGGAAAAGAGACGGCAGTACCATCTGATTCTGAGGAAGAAGAGGACTACTCTGAACAACAATACCCTCCGGCCAATGACAAATATAAAACCCTGGAAGAGCGCCTAACTGCTATGGAGATACAGAGAGTACCAGGGCTAGATTTCGAGGAATTGGGGATGGTGTCAGAAATAGTAATCCCGCCGAAGTTTAAAGTGCCATTATTTTCCAAGTATGATGGGGTGTCTTGTCCCAAAATGCACCTTCGGTCCTATGTCAGGAAGATTCAGCCGCATTCTGCGGACAAAGACTTGTGGGTCCACTTTTTCTAGGACAGTTTATCAGGAACGCAACTTGATTGGTTCTACCAGATGGAAAGGGCTGATGTGCACAATTGGGAAGACTTGGCAGCAGCCTTCTATAAACAGTATCAATATAACACTGATTTGGCACCAACCCATACTCAACTCCAGAGTATGGCTATGGTATCAAATAAGGGCTTCAAAGACTACGCCCAAAAGTGGAGGGATCTAGCCGGAAGGGTGCAACCTCCTTTATCTGAAAGGGAGCTAGTGGACATGTTCCTAGGAACTCTATCAGGCCCTTTCTTTAATCATCTGATTGGAAGCTCCTCTGTAGGGTTTAATGAATTGATTTTAACCGACGAGAGGGTGGAAGCCGGTATAAGAAGTGGGAAAATTCAGAAGGACGCGTCTACCTCTGCAGCTGTAAAAAAACCCTTCACTGGAAAGAAGGAAGTGTTTGCTGTCTACTCACACAGAAATCAAGGAAGAACCGAGCGCCGACCAACGGTGGGGGCCGTTATGATTCTGAAGCCTGCATCAGACCAGCCGAGAAATAATCAGCCAAGAAATAACCAGCAAAGGGTGGAAAGGCCAGTTTGGCAATTCAACAAGATCAACATTACTCCAGCCCAAGTCCTACCACATCTTCTAAAGTTGAATCTGGCCATGTTAAAAGAGGCTCCTAAAAATCCCAATACTGCGTCTCCTCACTACCATCCGAATTCCAGGTGCGCATACCATTCTGAAAGTCCAGGGCACGACACCAACAAATGTTGGGCTCTGAAGAACAAAATTCAAGACCTGATAGACGCGAAGGAAGTTGAGTTTGAAGCGCCTGAGAAACCAAATGTTATTTCCGCTCCAATGCCTAGGCATGGTCACAATGCCAATGTTGTTGAGGAAGATTTATTTGTTGCCACTGTGGATGAACTGTTGACTCCTCTCCCGACCATCATGTTGAATTTGTTTAAAGCTGGTATATTCCCAGGATGTGACAAAGACTGTTATGTCTGCCTATCCTCTTCATTTGACTGCCCTCTGTTGAAAAAAGGTATCCAACAACTGATTGATAACCAAGAAATTTTGTTTGAGAAAGCTCCTATTTCACCTGTTCCGGTTAAAGAAGTTTCAATAATAACCATCTACGCCAATCCTTCCAGGGTCCCTAAAAGACCCGTTAGGATTACATCTGCTCCAAAGACTGCTCCACTTAAGATTACAATTCCCGGGCCGACCCCATACAAATCAGATAAAATGGTACCATGGAATTATGGTGGAGAAATCTACTACCATGTTATTAAACAGGATGAATTGACTGCCGAAGAAGAAAGCCCTGAAGAGGACAATTTCGACATCAGTAACATTGCCGGAACAAGCAAGATTACCCGTAGTGGGAGAATTTTCTCTCTAGAGATTTCCCCTCCAAGGGTATTCTTTGGACCCGTGGCCGTTCCGAAGATTACATCTGTACCAGTGATTGTACCTGCAAGTGTACCTACCAACAAAGACAATACAATTCCTATCCCTACTTCAACTGCTGAGAATAAAGGAAAAAATGTGCAAGAAGAGCCTGTCCGGACAAAGGCTCAATCACTAGCTGTTCCTGAAACATCCAAGAAGGAGATGGAAGAAATCTTGAGGATCATAAAGAAGAGTGATTATGATGTGGTTGAACAATTGCGGCATACCCCTTCCAAAATCTCTATGTTAGCATTGCTACTGTGCTCTGAGGCACATGCTAAAGCTCTAGTAAAATTTCTAAAGACAGCTCATGTGCCGCAAGAGACGTATGTGGATCAATTCGAAGAGTGTGTGGCCAGTTTGACAACTTATAATGGCCTGGGTTTCTCTGATGCCGACTTGACACCCAAAGGGAGAAAACACAACGACACTTTACATGTCTCTGTAGAGTGCAGAGGAACAACCCTAGCCCATGTCTTGGTGGATATGGGATCATCTTTAAACGTCTTACCGAAGAAAGCCCTTGATAGATTGGATTGTGAGGGGCTGACTTTAAAACCCAGTAATATAATTGTGAGAGCATTTGACGACTCCAAGAGGATGGTCCATGGAGAGGTGGACATCTCGATCATGGTGGGAACTCAGACCTTCAATTCAACATTCTATGTGATGGACATCCGTCCCTCCTACTCTTGCCTGTTAGGACGCCCCTGGATTCACAATGCCGGTGTTGTCACCTCCATATTGCATCAGATGCTAAAGTACCCTGTCCAAGGGAAGATCATAATTGTCCACGGGGAAGAGGAATACATGATTAGTCATCTGAATTCTTTCGGATATGTGGAATTGGATGGCGAGTTGAATGAAACCCCTTTCCAACATTTTGAAGAAGTCTCCCAAGAGATAGCGGCGACCAAAGTGGTATCCTCGATTCCTATGATTACAAGACGTCCACCTCGGATGTCATCTTTAAAGGATGCAAAGGCAGTAGTGGAAGAGGGCAGATGCACCATCTGGGGGCAGCTTTCGGACATCCCGTACAAATCAGACAAGTTCGGCTTGGGGTTTACTTCGACTGCTCAGAAGGTTATGCGCCACGCCCGTGCCGGAGGGCCACCTATGAATATTAGTAACCAAGGGGTCAACACAGTAGACGACAGTGAAGAAGATGGAAGCTTGGAAGATTGGATATTTCCTACTGTCAGCGGAGGACTTCACAACTGGGAAGCCAAAGACTTCATCCCAATAACTTTCATATCGCAGTAATTTATCTTTTTACATTTTTGTTGGACTTGTAATAATTCATAAATAATTCGTACATTTTCAACCTTGTGTCTTACCCGAGGCACATTGGTCCATTTGTAAGGGTTTTTATTTCATTTTCATATGCCATTCAATGAATCGTGGACGCTTTTTCACATATAAACCTTTTGTGCTCATTGTCTTTCTTTTACATTTTATTGTTTTAAGATGGGTATACCCTTACACACACCCACACTCACAAATGCAGGTACCCTTCCATTCCGGATCCCATGGATAACAATATTTCTATAGCCTTCAGTGACTCTGAAGATCTGATCTACCAAGCCGGATACGAAGGTGAGGAAGATTGTGAGGTGCCAGGGGAATTGGCCTGATTACTACAATAAGAGGAAAGAGCTATTCAGCCTCATGAGGAGCTGTTGGATACGATCAACTTGGGTACTGAGGAAGATAAAAAGGAAATCAGAGTGGGTGCCAATCTAGAGCCGAGTGTCAAGGAGCGCCTAATTCAGCTGTTGCATGATTATGTTGAGATCTTTGCCTGGTCATACAAAGACATGTCGGGACTCGATACAGACATTGTGGTACACCGTCTACCCACAAGAGAAGACTGTCCACCAGTGAAGCAAAAATTCCGCCGCATGAGGCCTGACATGTCAGAGAAGATAAAAGCAGAAGTTATGAAACAGTTCAATGCTGGATTTCTGGATGTTACTTCCTATCCACAATGGGTTGCTAACATTGTTCTCGTGCCTAAAAAGGACAGAAAAGTAAGAATGTGCGTGAACTATAGAGATTTAAACAGGGCCAGCCCTAAAGATGATTTTCCACTTCAACACATCGACATCCTGGTTGACAATACAGCTCAACACAAAGTATTTTCTTTCATGGACGGATTCTCAGGCTATAACCAGATCAAAGTGGCACCTGAGGACATGGAGAAAACTACATTTGTAACACAGTGGGGTACGTTCTGCTACAAAGTGATGCCATTCGGACTGAAGAATGTCGGGGCAACCTATCAACGCGCCATGGTAGCTTTATTTCATGATATGATACATCATGAGATAGAGATATACGTAGATGACATGATAGCCCGATCACAAACTGAAGAAGAACACCTTGATCACTTGCAAAAGCTGTTTGTCAGGTTGAAGGAGTACAAACTAAGGTTGAATCCAAACAAGTTCGCATTCGGAGTCCGGTCCGGTAAGCTCTTAGGTTTCATTGTCAGCAACAAAGGCATCGAGGTTGATCCTGCCAAGGATAAAGCAATACAAGAAATGCCAGCTCCTCGCACTGAGAAGGAAGTCAGAGGATTCTTGGGACGCCTAAACTATATTGCCAGATTCATTTCTCACCTAACATCTACTTGTGAACCAATCTTCAAGCTGTTGAAGAAAGATAAAGTAGTCAGATGGAATGATGACTGTCAATTTGCTTTCGACAAAATCAAAGAGTATCTACAAGAACCTCCTGTCTTGATGCCACCAGTCGAGGGAAGACGGTTAATCATGTATCTGACCATTTTAGAGAACTCAATGGGGTGCGTATTGGGGCAGCATGACGAGTCTAGCCGAAAAGAGCATGCTATTTATTACTTGAGCAAAAATTTTACCGACTGTGAAACCATATATTCACTACTCGAGAAAACTTGTTGCGCTCTGGTATGGGCTGCTCGCCGGCTAAGACAGTATATGTTGACTCATACCACTTTGCTGATATCTAAGATGGATCCGATAAAATACATCTTCGAGAAGCCTTCTCTGTCTGGGAGGATAGCTAGATGGCAGATGATCCTGACAGAATATGACATACAGTACACTACCCAAAAAGCTATAAAGGGCAGTGTGCTAGCTGATCATCTTGCTCATCATGCTGTAGAAGATTATCAATCCATGAAGTTTGAATTCCCTGACGAAGACATCATGACAGTAGACAACTGTGAAGGAGTCAGACCATATGATGGACCTGAACAAGGATCCCGATGGACCCTGTTCTTTGATGGGGCATCCAATGCACTTGGTAACGGTATAGGTGTTGTACTCATATCTCTAGAAGGATGCCATACTCCTTTTACAGCCAGACTTTGCTTCAACTGTACGAACAACATGGAAGAGTACGAAGCATGCATCTTTGGTCTCAAGGTTGCCATAGACTTGGGAATCAAATAGTTAGTTGTGTTTGGGGATTCAACTTTGGTCATCAGTCAGATCAAAGGAGAATGGGACACTAAGCATCCAAATCGTATCCCTTACAAAGAACATGTTTTGACATTGTTACCACATTTCGAGCAGATTACCTTCGAGCACTTCCCGCGAGAAGAAAATCAGCTAGCAGATGCTCTAGCTACAATGTCATCCATGTTTAAACTTAATTGGGATAACGAGGCTCCCCAGATCACCATTGAACGAGTGGACGAACCAACACACTGTCACGAGATTAATACCGAAGAAGTAGTGGACCAGCCTTGGTTTCATGAAGTCAAAAGGTATCTCGAGGCTCAAGAATATCCAGAAGGAGCTTCAGTCAATGACAAAAAGTTCCTAAGGAGATTCTCAGCTAAGTTCTTCCTAAGTAATGGCATCCTGTACAAACTTAATCATGATTCTATTCTGCTCCGCTGTGTGGACAAGGCTGAGGATGAAAGGATTTTGGCTAAATTGCATGAAGGTACCTTTGACACTCACTCTAGTGGGCATACAATGGCGAAGAAAATCCTACGGGCAGGCTATTATTGGTCTACCATGGAAGCAGACTGCTATCAATACTCTCGAACCTGTCATAAGTGTCAAACCTATGCAGATAAGGTGCACGTGCCTCCGGTTCCTCCAAATGTCTTAACAGCTCCTTGGCCTTTTGCTATGTGGGGAATTGACATTATTGGGGAAATCAAGCCTACAACCTCCAATGGACACCGCTTCATTCTAGTGGCTATTGATTATTTCACAAAATTGGTCGAAGCAGCTTCCTTCACATCCGTTACTAAGAATGTTGTTGCCCGCTTCATCAAGCAGAATCTCATTTTCCGGTACGGTATCCCAGAAAGGATCATCACTGATAACGGTATAAACCTTAACAATACTATAATCACTGCCCTGTGCGAGCAGTTCATGATTCAACGTCACAATTCATCCCCCTATTCGCCAAAGATGAATGGTGCGGTCGAAACTGCTAATAAAAACATTAAAAAGATCATTCAGAAAATGACAGTCACCTACAAGGACTGGCATGAGATGCTACCGTTTGCTCTTCACGGGTACCGTACCACGGCTCGCACATCAACTGGGGAAACACCCTATTCTTTGGTTTATGGCATGGAGGTTGTTCTACCTATTGAGGTGCAGATCGCCTCTTTAAGAATCATGAAGGATGCAGGTTTGAGTGAAGACGATTGGATTCAAACCCGACTTGATCAGTTGAACTTAATTAACGAAAAGAGACTTACTACTGTTTACCACGGTCAGACGTATCAAAAGCAGATGATCAAAGCTTTCAACAAGAAAGTCAGATGCCAAGTATATCAAGTTGGAGATCTAGTGATCAAGCGCATCATCTTGCCACAAAGTGATCCCAAGGGCAAATGGACTCCTACCTATGAAGGACCATTTGTAATCAATAACATCTGTCAAAAGGTTCGGGCAAAAATTAGGGATAAAATAAAAAAAAATTGTACACCCGGAAAGTTGAAAACCCGAAAGGGCGACTTGGGCAAAAAAGGGTTTCCCGGTGGATCGAAAACCCGAAAGGGGGGTTCAGGAAAAAGTTAGGGAATTAAAGCGTATGACTATGTCTCGTCAGATCACTTTAAAGACAATCTCTTCATAGACAAACTCTGAACTTCTGATCAATCCAATCATCTTCGGACGAAGCAACAAGTGGACAAGATATTCAGAGATACGAAGGCTATAGCAGAATGGGAACCCCATGGGATTTTTTTACACATAGCTATCTTTCTTTGTATAAATTTTTCTTATTTTCATGACACCGTCCTCTTACTAGGATGTTTGTCTCCTTTGTACAATATACTTATTCAAAATAAATACAAAGATATCTCTTCAAAGTACAGAAAACTATTTGTCCTTTTCTTTTACACTTGTGTTTTATTTGCAAAAACGTCCAATGATTCATTAATGAACATATGCATTCGAACATAGTTACTGTTTACAAATAAACGAAATGGAAAAGAACAATTACTGACAGATTGAAGGAATAGGAAAACGTCTTTAGGCTATTCCATGAGCAATCCCTACAGTACGTCATTAAGATCCCCAGTTGAGCCAAAACTTCAAACTAATGATACCCAGTGGAAACCATCCAGTTTCTCCAAATTCCCCAGCAAGTTGTCTTGAAGTCTGAAAAGCAACCAAATAACAGTTAACTTTTGTTTCTCCCCAACCTAGGATAATTCCCCAGTAGAGTGGCAGACAACCCAAACTCCTGAACTTTTTCCAAACAGGAATAAGCTTTTTCCCCCACAGAGTTTTAATTGCTCCCCAACAGAATGAAGATTCTCATTCTTAATTCCCATCAGAAGTCATCAAAGTTCTCTAGATTCCCCAAACAGATTCCTCAAGCAGTACATGGCATTACTCTCACAACGGAATTTTTGTCAATACTCCAACTTCAAGACATGAAGAATCCCTATATCCCCAGTGAAGTCGCCAAGGATTTCTTATCTTCAGCAGTCAAGGATTTTTTTTCCTCAGCAATACAGCAAATCATCTTACATGCGCATACATTACATTCATATATCATAAACATTGATAAAGCACATTTATTGCATCATACATTTCATGCAACATAACTTTGTGTTTCAGCTAACATTTTACCCTTCTCAGGATAATATTAACAAGCTACCTCTAACAATTTTCAGAGATTTCAAATACGGTTCAGATACGCTCCAGACAAGGATGCCATTCTGATACTCATTCAGATTTCAACTTTCAGATACGGTACAGATACGCTCCAGACATGGTTGCCATTATGTTACTTATTCGAGTTACAAAGCTCAGATACAGTACAAATACACTACAGACATGGAAGTCATTCTGTTACTCATTTAGATTCAGATTTCAGATACAGTTCAGATACACTCCAGACACGGATTCCATTCTGTTACTCATTCAAATTCTAGTTCAGATATGCTCCAGATACGGAAGCCATTTTGTCGCTCATTTAGATCTCAACTTCAGATACAGTCCAGATACGCTCCAGACAAGGATGCCATTCTGATACAGTACGGATACACTCTAGACACGAAATTCATTCTGTCACTTATTCAGACATAGCTCGGATACGCTCCAGACACGGACGCTATTCCATTGCTCATACAAGTTCAATCTCCAGATACAGTTCAGATACGTTCTAGATACGGACACCATTATGATACTTATTCTTCTGACTTACAACTTACAACTCAGCAAACACTCTTGGATGGCATCTACAAGCCCATCTCCAACAAGAGTCTATCACCTCTCCAAATGGCATCTTTAAGCCCATTCCTTCAACTACACTTTGTCGAGTACAAATTTATGGGCACTCTAGTGTCCAATCATATTTTACCTTCGAGTCATGAACGACAAAACTCTCAGTGGGTCTGCATCAATTTTCATTTGGGGTTTGTCAACATATTTGAGTATGGCTTCTTTGATCGCTCCTTGAACGAGATCCCTGAAAAGAAAACATTGTGAAGTTTTATGGCCCAAAAAATTATGATACTTACAAAAACCTCTTTCCTTTATTTGTTCTAAAGAAGACATTTTCGCCCCTGGGGGCACTATCATTTGGCCATCTTTCACTAATAAGTCGAATATCTCATCACATTTTGTGACGTCGAAACTATACGTTTTCTTTGGGAATCTATCACTGTTCTTTTCAGACTCAGTAGGATTCTTCCCATCTGAGGGCAGT
The DNA here is from genome assembly GCA_948472305.1 of Vicia faba. NCBI lineage: Eukaryota > Viridiplantae > Streptophyta > Magnoliopsida > Fabales > Fabaceae > Vicia > Vicia faba. The sequence goes on from OX451741.1 coordinate 809,942,113, forward strand.
ACCACTCTACAAGAGTATGGAGGCCCATGATTTAACTCTGCTAAATCTATTTCGCTCTCTTCGACAGCTATATGAAGATTACTAGATGTCTCTGGATCATCATCATCATCATCCATTTCGACATAGGCTACATTTTCTCGCCGATGTCTTAGTTGCTTTAGCTTTTTCAATTTTAAGACGTTCTACCTTTCAAACTCTATCGGCCAATTGGGCCATGTCCCTCAGATATTGGGTATCTAGTTTCTTCCTAATAGAATAATCTAGGCCCCTTGCATCCATTTCGACCAATTCATGCTCAGGAACTTGTGTAAAGCATCTGGCTTTGAGCAGTTGAAACCTATTTAGATATTCGTCTATTGGCTCAGTGAATCTTCTTTTCACAGTTGCCAGTTCTTTCAGACTTATTTTGGTTTACCCCATGTAAAATTATTCATGGAATAATCTCTCCAATTGATTCCAATTATGGATCAAATTAGCCGGGAGGGTGGTAAACCAAGTAAAAGCGTTTTTTGTTAGAGAACTTGGGAAGTATTTAATCCTAAGGCTCTCATTATTTGATATTTCCCTAGCTTCTATCAAATATCTCGCTATATGTTCGACAGTTGATTTTGTCGTATCCCCTGAAAACTTAGTGAACTTTGGAAGGGGTAAATTTGTTTGCAAGATATATTCTGACAGTGGGGATGTAAAATTTGGCCTATAAAAGCCAATGTTCATTCCATTTTGTATCATGATGTTTTCGATCATGGTTGTCAGATTATTTTCTGTGCCATAACTATGGTGTCAAACTTGTTGTATCAGTTCGTCAACATTTTGGTTCCTATTTACCATCAGTACACCTTGATCACCCTCTCTAGGGATCTGCGGGGGAGGCCTGGGTATTTCGACCCTAGGTTGTTCGATTTCTACTATGTGGTTCCTCCTATCAAATTATGGATTGTGGTTAATAGTTACATCTTCTTCTAAGACTACACCTTGATCCTCTCTTATAGGAGCTCTCTGGGGTTGTCGAATAGGTTGGGGAACCCCAAAAAATTCAGTCATGCGTGCCATTTGTGCTGTCATTTGTTGGTTTGACTGAGTAGTATTTTGTATTAGAGGGTTCAATACCGTACTTAGAGTTTGGGCCAACATTTGTACCATGTCATGGTTGCTTTCAGCCATCTGTTTCCTCAAAATTGTTGTGGAAACGTTTGTGAGGCTTGGCATTGCAAGGGATGTCCCTCCTAAAAGTTGGTTCCTACCCATACCAGTCCCAGATCCCTGTAATGGCGAAGATTCACTTACCAAAGGTTCTGAAAATGTAGATGCAGCATTCATAAGGCTAGCCATTTTAGTAGTTGGCATGCCATAAGGCTGGTCTCGATCCATCCAGGCTGTCGAAAATCCTGGGGGAGCGTGTGGTCAAAATCCTGGATTCACCCTTGGTGGGGGTGTTCCTTTTGGACCTCTGGGAACTGCATACGAAAGTATTGGTCCCGTTTGGGTTGTTGTTAATGTTGGTATCGAACCAACAGTTGACGAGACAATTTCACTAACGGTTGTTATTACCGTTGTTCCGGTAGTAATTAGTGGAGGTATTTCTCCATTATTTGGCTGATTAGCCATATTGCTTTCACTATTTCTCTCTCTAGTTGTACACTCGTTGGTGGTTACTTTACCACTTCTTAATAGCATGCAAAAATTTGTCAAAGAAAGAAAATCATGCAAAGTATTTATATTAAGATTAATGAGCAAAAACAAAATAAATAAAGCAACAATAATTAGCAAGGTCCCACCGGGTGTGCCAATTTGTTCACCGTGATTTCTGTTAAACAACCGATGATCTTCCAAAAAGGGTAACTTTTTGGTTACTCACAGGATTGATCAGTTTGATCCTAGGACATATGCTAATTTTTGATGTTGTTTTGGACATAAACGTTAATGTGGGTGAAGAACGCACGTTCGACAAGGAAAGGGATTCATTTGAGTGCAGAAAGTAAATAGAACAAAGGGGTTGAGGAGACTTTAGGTGCCGGAATCTGGGTAAAAGTGCAAATAAAGTGCAAACAAGATAAAAAGGCAAGAAATGTAAAGAGAGAAATAAAAGACTTTGATTGTAAAATGTGGTGTTTCAAACGTACATTTTCCAGTATTCTTTCTCACACAGCGGGTACTTGAATAGTATTGAATAATTTGTATGATTAGTTGAACACACGAAAATCTACATACACTTGCTATATTTATACTAAAACTAGGTAACCGTCGAGGAGTTGCCTTGATCCAGGATGAAGACAAGTGTCTTCTGCATGCGCTTCGACCCCTCTTTTCATGACACATTGCTTTCCTCAACTGCCAAGCAAACTGCTTTTCCCTCCTTTCTTCAGATTCAAAATCTTCTGGGGCAGATACAAAGTTTCCTTCTGGTCCAAGACCTTGGAGTCCCTTCAATCGAAGGGATTGAGAACCTTCTGGTCGAAGACTCATTTTAACTTAGAATTTCTCTAAGTATTTTTCTACTTTGTCGAAGGGATTGAGTTTGCACAAGGATTTGTGGACCATCAATGCTTCATGTTACTTTCACACACCATCTTGGACCCTTAAGATTTCTCATGTTAAGTTTCAAGACTTGAACCACATTTTTTATCAATCAATTGGACAGCTGACCTAAAAGTCAGCTATATTGGGGAAAAAGTCAACCATGGCCAATTTAGAGTCAAACTTCATAATTTTTTATACACATCAACATTTTAGACTCATATGTACCATTTGATCAAGTTTGGATCACAACTCCTCAAGAAATTTGATCAAATCATCAAAAGGGCAAAATGGTCAAAATTAGGGTTTTGATTGAGAAAGGGAAACTTTTGATTTTTAACCTAGCCAATGATCAATTGAGTTCAAACATGATTTAAAGGGTTCAATGGCATCATCTTGACCTAATTACATGGTTCAAAATATCTCAAGTTCATTGGATTGACAGATGAATTTTGCAGTTAACTGATCAAAAGTCAACTGTACACTGAAAAGTCAAACTTTGACTTTTTGGTCAAAATCAAGTGCCAAGGGTCATAATTCATCAACGTATGTCAAAATATGAAACTTGTTCACCAAGAAAACCAATTTTGGGTTTTTAATTTGAAAATTTTCATAACTTAGAATTTTCTAAGTATGGAAATTTCCTTTTTTTCCCCCAACATTTTCACCACTTTTTCACCATGATGCATTTTGATTCAAGAAAAGTTCCCAACATAAAAGTTGTAGTCCTCCATGAAATATACAACTTTTCTTCACAAACTTTTCACAAAATATGCTTGGATCTCAAGTTATGAATTTGTGAATATAGGTCCATGAACTTCTTAACTTAGTGAAATTTTGCCCTAATTTAGGCAGGTTTTGGACCCAACTTCATGGACATTTTTCACCTAGTTCCAAAAGGTATCTCAAATTTCATTTCAAATATTGATTATAGAGAACATTGCAATCTTTCCAAAATGTCCAAGAACTCTCCAAGATCATTTTTGGTTAGGGAGAATCGAAGAAGGGAAGTTGGCATTTTCTCACTTTTGTTCATGCCATTTTTCACATAGCATTAAATTGCAAATCACATCTATGTTGTTTGAATCTTGATTTACAGGTCCTAAACTCACTTTACACTCCATAATTAAATGCAAACTCATAAGCTAAAGGCATTGTTTTTTCTTTTGGAGCTTTGTACAAGAGATAATTCCATTTTTGGCCAAAAGTTCACAATGCCATTTTCATAAAGTGCAACTTTTGCAACTTTGTCAATCTTGAGCCTTGGACTTGTCCCTTTGGTGCAAGAAATTCACACAGGTCTTAAGCAATTTGTATAAGCTCTTTGCAGCTCTCAAGCTAGCCAGTACAAGCATCTAGCATTAGTCACTTCACTTTACTTAAAATACAAGAAAGGTTGCCAAAAGGTGGAAAGCTTGTACAGCTAGTAGGAAGTGGACTTGGTATCATTTATATACATATTCACAAACTTCTCACAAGGCTTAGCACGATTTTCTTGCATCCAGAACTCACTCAAACTCAAAAACACAAAAATTCTGCCAAAACACACAGTTGTTGCAAAACTATAGCCAACTCATTTTTGGCTCGTGCATTTTATGTTTCAACACTTGAAAAATCTCATAAACATCATACCAAAGCAAGCTAAGCCCTTTTCTTGGTTCTGTAACCCCTGTTTCAGCCTTTGCCATTTTCAACCTTGAAGCTTGCAGCTTGACTTGTGCAGAGATTTCCAGCTATCCTCAAAGCAAAGTAAGCATTGGAATATCTTTAGGGAAGTTCAAGGAAGCTCAAACAATCCTCAGGCTTCCATTAAAGTCCCTACATTGCTCTACTCAAATCCAGCTGAAGGAGGTATTTTTCTCAAACTCTATCTCTATATTTAGGCATCCTCAAACCACGATTTGTGAAGAAAAAATGTAGCCCTTATCATGACAAAGTTGTACATATGCATACTTTTCATTTATATTAACTATGCTGAGAGAATTTGAAGGTTGAATATGCTGAAATTTTTAGGTCACGAATTAGGGGTTCCAAAATTATCTCTGATCTTTGAGACTTAGGTCACAAAATTTATATTGTTGGAATCGTGAGCTCAAATGCCACATGTTTCATGTTATGGGTTTTTGTTTTTGTGCAAGCATTAGCAAGTTACAGGTTTGAACCATGAAACGCGCGCAAGGAAGCTGGCTAGAGGACAGGGATGAAGTCTGGGCTTTTTGGCGCCTTGGGTTTTTGTTTTTGCTTTTCACACCCCCTGACTTACTTTTACACCCCCCTGACTTATTTGTTATATTTTTCATATTTTTTCATATTTTCATATTTATTGCTTTTGATTATTTTTTCTGAACAATAAAAACTCCTAAAAATAATTTCTTTATTTTCTGGAATTTTATTTTATTTTATTTTTTATTATTTTTTTTGCATAAAAAAATATTTTATTTTGATAAATAGAGTTTATTTTCCTTAAAAAACGTGTAAACATAATAAAAAATATTTAATATTTTTTATAATATTTATACTCACAAATACTTATTTTCTATACATATTTAATTTTTAATATTTACATATAATATTATTTATTATTTTCTTATGTAAAGTGTACAAAATAATAATATAAAACATTATTTTCTTTAAATAAAAATTAGGGTTTCACCCCTCCAAAAATAATATTATTTTTTCCTTATTTTTTTAGGGTTTAAATTAAATCATTTTCTCATACAAAAAACAAAGACATAAAACATTCTTTTACATACATGTGCATTGCATTTTAAATACTTGTACTTTATTTATTTAATTCGTGTAATATTCGATTTGGTTGTAATAATATATTTAGGTTTATATTTGTTCAAAAATCCCTATTCAAAACTTGTATCCCTCCTCCCATAATAATTGTTATAATAGTTTAGTTTATTTTACGCAATTTATTGTTTTATATACTATGCTTAGTAATTAGGGTTTGCATGACAAGAACAAAAACAAAACAAATAGAAAAAACCTAATGCAAGACAAAAGCATGAAAAATGACACACTTTGAACACAAGCACCCTTAGGGTTTCACCCACTTGGTTGCCTAAACTAAAATGGCCATGTTACGCATGCGAAGTATCTTGGCAAAACAAAACAAAAATAAGATCATAGTCCCTCGATGACGCTATTCAAAAGTTGCTTAAAACAAAATGATCTTGGTCCCTCAAAAATGCTAAGATACTTGGAAACATTGCTATCATGGTCATACGATGACCCACGTCCGTCCCATTTACATCCAAAGATAGGGTTGCTTACCAAATCAATGGTAAGTCAACAATGTCAAAGAAATAAAAATGCATAAGAAAGACATTTGAGTAGGCAGATAGCTTCTAAGTTACTTGCTCCTTTTCAAACAATCCTTGCTATTTTCAAAAACAAACACACACACATTTCAAAACATCTTACAAAACATTGAAACATTTTTCAAAAGACAAACATCTTTGTATACATTCTTACGAACGAGAATCATTACAAAGATTGCCTAAATGAATGGCCTCTTTTCAAAATACTTTCAAAATCACACCAAACACCATTTCAAATAAAGCAAAGCAAGTGATCTAAACAAGTAACTAAGAGCCCATGGAAAACCATGGATGAAAAGGGTGCTAGCACCTTCCCTTTTCATAATCTACCCCCCGAAGTCAAGAAAACATCTCAAAGGTCTTTCCTGTGCTTTTTTACCTTTCCTTTTGGATAAAAGAAAAGTCGGTGGCGACTCTTGCTAAACCGTGACATTTGCGACAAAACGCAAAACCTCAAGTCAGTTCTCCCACTGTATCACACATTCTTTCGGTAAAATCAAGTCTGCATATTTACTTGGACGCTCGACATCAACAAATATTTTTTTGGCATCTCTTAGATACTTGTTTGATAAATAAGATCTAAACTCTCTATGTCTTTTTCTAACCAATTGAAGTAAATAATCTCTTCTGGTATCATCAATATAGAAAGACCTCTACGAAAAACATACACAGAGTGCGTTAGTATAAGTAATTTAAAGACATAATCATAATAAAAATAAAATAAAATAACATATGATATCTGTATCTCACTCTAGATTTGGTCTTTAGCGGTATCCAACTGCTCGTTTCTCCAATTATCAAAAGTAATTGGAACTTCTTTCCTTACAAGTGAACCTATGTAACTTGTCAATTTAGAACCGTTAGGTTCAATTAGTTGCTCATTTGAATTCCAATGCACATCATATTTTATTCCTCTATTTCTATCATGAATGATTTTCTTCATAATAGTTATTCCTCTTCTAATTTCCCTTTCCTATGCATTAACGGATTTCTTTACATCATTAATAGAATCATCATATGAATGATCCTCGTTACTAGCCATCTAACCTGTAATAAAGAAAGCCATAAGTATCTAATGATAGATATATAATTCCAAATATATAATTCAAAATATCTAATTTTATAATTAATTGAGTATATAAAATGACAAATACTTAAAAAAAGGATAGAGACTAAAAAGCTTAATACCAATTAGGCATATTCATAGAAAATCATAAGAGCATGGGAGCATATTCTAATGGAATATAAAACATAGAAGGTTCTCTAACCTTAGTTTAAAACAAGAATTTTAACTTGTCCAACCAACTTAATTCAAAATTGAAGGTCTTCAAGTATAATTTTGTCTCCAAAATTGTGTAACCTGGATACAAAATTAAGCTTAAATGAGAATATTGCAAAAGTGGATCTATAAGATACCAAAAGCCAATGCCTATAATCTGAGAAAACTCAAACATATTATGTAACAGTCAATAATTTAGAGATGACACTAACAATTAATTCACAAATAATCAATTCTCCTAATTAATTACATAGAGCACTTACTGCTGCTGGTTTTCATGTTTCCAAAAGCACTCAGATATGGGAAGCATTAGCACAAATCTATCTTGATGGTTTTTGTTAGAAATATACTATATAAAACCCTACCCATTTGTATTTCTTCATCTAATAACTAAAGCTTCTTGAATTGTTGGGTTATGACATTGTATGCCTCTGAATGATCAAAATCAATTCCTAATACTCATATACTTGTAGTAAAAAGTTTAACTCAAGCACACAGTAAAAGGGTTTGGATATTGTTCACTTTTCAATACAGAAGATTCCTAAAATATGTATTATGTATGTGTATGAAACTAACATCTATTGAAATAAATTAAAAATAAACATTCATGGTGAAGAAATTTGAGGAAGAAATTTACCAAACAACGAAGTCGAGAAGTCCGAAGACGATGATGATGAAGGTCGAGAAGATGAAGACGATGATGGCGAAGGTTGAGAAGATGAAGACGATGATGGTGAAGGTCGAGAAGATGAAGACGATGTGAAATCGCTGAGAACAAAGGTTGAACGGCGGTGAACGTCGTGAAATCGCTGAGAGCTGTTGAGAGACGGAGGTGAGTAGCAGAAAGAATCGTGTTTTGTTATTTTAGGGTTTAAGAGTTTTAATTTTATAATTTTGAAAAGGCAGCGCTTTCATAAAGCGTTGCCTAAAGTATAAGCATTACCAGCGCCTTTAATAACAAAAACGCTTTCTAATATATGACCTATAGCAGCGCTTTTAGAACGCGCTTTCTTATTTATGCCCTATAGCAGCGCTTTCAAGAAAGCGCTTTCTTTTATATGCCCTTTAGCAGCGCTTTTTATTAATTTAGTTTATAGTTTTAATTTTTTACCTTATAGCAACGCTTCCTGAAATATGCGTTGTCTATGGTGCGCTGTTATTTTTTATTTTTGCAGTGCTTTCAGAAAGCGCTTTCTTATCTGTGTCCTATAACAGGGTTTTCGTATCTATGTCCTATAGCAGCACTTTCAAGAAAGTGTTTTCTTTTTTATGCCCTTTAGCAGCGCTTCCTAAAATGAGCGTTGTCTATGGTGCGCTGTTGTTTTTAGTTTTTAACGTAATGTCACCTGACAACTTGATATTTTTTTGTAGTGAATGATCTGACTATTTCAAAAAAGTTATCATGAGAGAACTAATGATTATTAAAATGAAAAGACTTAGGATTCCACTCGTTAAATAGAGTACTTGAAGATGACATGATAATGGTCAGATACATTTTGGGGAAGAGCCTACTTAGGCCTCACCCTCAAGTGTCCTACCACCTATTAAATCCTGAAATCTTATCAAGCCTATTGGAAGCGCTTCAATTAGGCTGGAATCAAGTGAAGTCATGTTTTAAAAAAGAAGATCACTCTATATGGGAAATCAAAGAAAAAACTAAACAATCCTTATTCTCAAAAGAGTTTAAAGAACTTCTCCCGCTAACCTTTTCTATGTGGAGCAAACAGAGTTGAGATCTCTCGAAAATGCACCAAATATCCTCTCCAAGACTATTCTTACAAATAGAGATTAGACGACATAGCCTTTATATCAACCAATATATTCTAAGAACAAACATTGACAACAAAACGAAATATCTTAGAAGCTCTCCACTCGAAGACAAACTATTTTAGATCCATTAATTTTTTTATATGAGATTTAGTTTTTGTCCATGAAAACTTCACATATTTTCTTTCTATTTTTATTCTTATTAATAATACAGAGTCAAGTTAACACGTGTCTTTAGGACATACGTTAAATATACTATAATTAGAAAAATATAAATATAATTAAATATAATAAAATCATATTTAAAATTCTAAAAAATTAAATCTACGCAATTCAAAAAAATATTTCTACAAATTATTTATTAACATGTATCCTTTGAGCACATATTTATTTTTTCCTTAAAAATATTCTTTTTAACTAGATGTTGAAAGTATTGATATAAGCCTTCAAAAGGAGAGACTAAATATTAAGATAACAGTTTCATTATTATTTGATATTTAGTTCACATGAATACAGTTCACAAGATACACATAAACATAATTAAAACACTTTATTTAATTAAAATTATTACCCTTAAACACACATATACATATTAGGGAAGCCCCATTCAATTTCCAATCCTGGCTCCAGTGTCAAACTTGGCCTTTCCGAATTTCTGAGTTCCTCCAAATGAGTTGTTGAATGCATTTTTGGTTCCGTTGTTACGGTGAGTGGTGTAACCTCCATTGGTAACTTTTGCACCAGTACTGAATTGAGCCTCATCGTATTCTTGTGTGCCACACTTGTTGTTAAAGGCATCAACAGTTCCATTGTTTCCACCATCGTTCCCACCAAAGATATTCCCGAATAAACCAGCCATCTTATAGTATATGATATGATCTCTTATAATATATACTTGAAATGCTTTGTTTTGTGTTGATGATTGTTCCTAACTGAGACAAACATTATATAGATGCATAAAGTTACTATGTTATAAAGAGGATCTGATGCTATAATTGTTTCCTTCAATACGAAACTTTCAATTATTGGATTTTATGGTCCACTCCCTTATTTTGTTTATTTCATAATTATGTTTACATAAAAAGTTATGAGATAATTTATAAATTATACATAATTGACGACATGATAAATTAGAGTTCATTTTGCTTTGCCATAAAACACTACTTAAGAATTTTTAATATTATTAATAAAAACATTATTTTATAAATCATCTTATAATTTTTGTTTTCTACATAGAATAATGATATCTTTAATTTGTTTAAATGACCAAAATGGGGTTAGGATATTGTTTAAATTTAAAATAATTTCTTTATTAACGATTTATAATTTAAAATGGAAGTAGTTGTCTCTCACAAATAATGATTTTGAAACATAGTTAACGAGTATTAACGATTCTTCTTAAATTTAAAATTAATTAGTTTTATTATCTAATTTGATAGTTAATAACTTAGGATTTTTCATCAATAAATTACAAATAAAAGTAATAGAGAAATTATTATCCATATAATAATATTAAAATATAATTAAGTAAAAAATATTCTAATAACAATTACATTTAATTTTTTGTTATCTTAAAAGACAATGAATAAGTATAAAGTATTTGTTGGCTTTGGTGAGGATAAATATTGATATATACCAATTGAGGCATATTTAACGATAAGATCAAATAAAATGATAGCAATTGATGAATCCAATTCCAAATGTATTAGAAAAGTTGCCGGAATTTTACTGGAATAACTTCCACTTTTCCACACAAAGCAAATAGATTTAAGTAGGATATATCTATTTTGGGCTTGATTAAAGATTATATAGGTTAAAGGTTGGAACAAGTGAAAAGAAGAATAAGGATGTAGTCTTTGTATCCAATATTGAAGAAGATGAAGATTAATGTCACAAGGATACCAAAGAAAGTCCATCAGATGTTATAGTTTTTATTGGTAAAAATTTTAACAAAATATTGAAGAGACTAGACAGAAGATGGAGGACGGATGTCGAAGATAAAGTGTCTTGCAACTTAAAGAACATTGGTTCCAGCGCAAGAGCAAAGATGAAGATAAATCCAACAAAGAAAAATGAATACAATGTCTTGAATGTGAAAGTTTTGATCACATTAAAGCTGAATGTGCTACATTTTTAAAGAAACAGGAAAATGAAATATAAGTCACTTGATCTGATTCTGATGATGAGAGTGAAGAGGAAACAACTAAAAAGGTGATGGCTTTTTACTGAAAAATATGAATCCGATAGTGAGTCTAGTGATGAAAAAATCACTGATGAAGAGTTGACTGAAACATACAGTGAGTAGAAAGAAACATGTATGGTAGGAGATAAATAGAAGAAACTATAAGTACTATTCTTCTGGAAAAAAATTGTTTCAACCATCACTAGTCTAGAAGAGGAGACCACCCTTTTAAATTCTAAACATGAAAATATGACAAATTCACTTCTTATGTTAAACAACGGTTCTAATATGTTACATGAAATCTTAGAAGTTGGTAGATGTCTAGGAATATGAAGGGAATAAGATTTGATTACAACTCCATGAGAAGAATGTTGAGTTTCTAATATTGGACTTTAAGTATTGAGTGCACAACATTAGAGGGAGGTGAATTAGAAATTTATTTTTTTTTAAAGAAAAGTAACAAATTTTTGTCTTGCAATTTTATTGGTTTTTTTTCATAGTTAAAAACTTCCGTTAAAAATAATTTGAAATTTTTTTATTACAATTTTAAAACTAAGTGTTAGGTATATACAAGTGGGTTGGTAGTGAATTGAGAAAATCAGCCTTTTCTAGAAAAAGAATTCTCAGATTTTTATCTAAGAAGTTTGATATAAAAATTATAGTTATCAAAGAAACTCGACTTAAGCAAAATTAAAATTGATGAACTCATTTTTTATTTACAAACCTTTGAGTTGGCTATAAATGATAAGAGGTTTGAAAAGAAGAATAAGGATGTAGCCTTTGTATCCAATATTAAAGAAGATGAAGATTAATGTAACAAGGATACTAAAGAAAGTCCATTAGATGTTATAGATTTTATTGTTAGAAATTTTAACAAAATATTGAAGAGACTAGACAGAAGATGGAGGACAGATGTTGAAGATAAAATGTTTGACAATTTAAAGAACATTGGTTCCAGCGTAATAGTAAAGATGAAGATAAATCCAACAAAGGAAAATGAATACAATGTCTTGAATGTAAAAGTTTTGGTCACATTAAAGTTGAATGTGCTACATTTTTAAAGAATCAGGGAAATGAAATGTAAGTCACTTGATCTGATTCTGATGATGAGAGTGAAGAAGAAACAACTAAAAAGTTGATGATTTTTTACTGAAAAATATGAATCTGGTAGTGAATCTAGTGATGAAGAAACCACTCATGAAGAGCTGACTGAAACATACAAACCTTTATATAGTCAGTAGAAAGAAACATGTATGGTAGGAGAGAAATAGAAGAAACTATTAATGCTATTCTTCTGGAAAAAAACTTGTTTAAACCATCATTGATCTAGAAGAGGAAACCACCCAGTCAAATTCTAAACATGAAAAAAATGACAAATTCACTTCTTATGTTAAACAACGATTCTAATATGTTACATGAAATCTTAGAAGTTGGAAGATGTCTAGGAATAAGATTTGATTACAACTCCATGAGCAAAAAAAAATTCAAATTCTCAGAATGAAGTTTGTTCCCCATGAGAAGAAGATTGAGTTTTTAATGTTGGACTTTAAGTATTGAATGCACAACATAAGAGGGAGGTGAATTAGAAATTTAAATTTTTTAAAGAAAAGTAACAAATTTTTGTCTTGCAATTTTACTGGTCTTTTTTTACAGTTAAAAACTTTCGTTAAAAATAGTTTGAAAATTTTTTATTACAGTTTTAAAACAAATGATTTTGCATGGCGGAAGCAATCTTTAGCGTAAAATAGATCATGCCTATAGATTGGAGTTAATAGGTAATGACTTAAACAATTTATATCATAATCAATATTAACATACAAATTCAACCAAATATACAAATATATGAGTATATTGAATGATTGTCAAAATTACACGAGAAGTATGATTTCACAACACCAACACTTTTCAGATTCTAAAATCATAATTATCAGTTTATCTACAACAAGACACAATCGAAGTTCCAATTCTATTACAATCTTATACAATGCATCTCTTGCATTCATTTTTGTTCCTCTTTATGACTTTCATCAACAACTCTTCATTTGAAATTTCCAACCCCACACACACATACACACATATAAAATATTTTTCCAGATCCACACTCCCTCTTTCATAATTTTATTTTTTTACGAATCCTCAAAATTGAATCGTGATATTAGTTGTAAATATTATCCTTTTCTTGTTTATCTAGTTTTTATCTCACTTGAACTCATGAAATCAGAGAGGTTGTTGAAATGTTGATTCCCATGATAAATCTTTACAGAGAAATAAAGAGTTGAGTATTGTTGTCATTTTATTTGAGATTTGAGAATATTGGAAAATTTTAATTTATAAAATCACTCTTCCATCATATTTGCAAAGGCCGCGGGTGGGATCTAAGCACTTCTCATCAAAGTTTTAGTGCATGTAGGACCTTTTAAATCCCTCCAACATCTTAAAAATTGCAAACTCCATCCAATTTGAAAATAAATGAGTGGCAACTATAGCAACATTATGTTGGACCTGAATCAAAAAGCTTTAGTGATCAAGGATTTGGACCAATTCCATCTAAGAGGAGAGGAATGTGTGAAGAAGGAATTGATCTTGTTTTCGACTGCTACAATAAACAAATTGGGGAAAGAAACTTCCATAAAGGTTATGCTTCTAGGCTATCTACTTCACTTAAATCATCCTCTAAAGCAACACATGATAATGAAAGTCATAGGTCTCCTACATTATGAACAACGAGTGGAAATTGGCTACCTGTTGTAATAGTTATTTGGTAGTGATTTATGAAAATGGCCCTTTCAAAATTTCAAATAACATGTCCCTTGTGTTGTGTTGGAGCAAGCACGCGAAGACATATTAGAGTAGAGAGAAATAAACAAATTCAAGCAGTTCAGCCAAATTATCTACATCTGTGACTATAAAACAATTATAATTCTGTCTTATTAATTTTTTCTAAATTTCACACATTATAATATCAATGTTACCAACATATATAAGGATACTAATGACCCATATTATAATAACACCTCTAAATTGTACCCTTGCACACATGACATTACATATGAGTCCCGCCCCTTGTCCACTTGACATTACCAATGAGTCAAACTCAACAATATCTACTTTGGAGAATATCAAACTCCTGTGAAGATTAATTGCATATTGTCTTATCCCAGCAACTAGGTGTGTGTGGTTCTTGCTTAATACTGAGAAACATGAAACAATTCTAAAAAGTGTTTGAACTTGTCATTGATGACTGACTTAGTCAACATATCAGCTGAGGTACTATTGTTGTATTCTAGAAAGCGCTCGTCATATCACAACGGTTAGTTAACCCAACCGTTGTGATAGAATTAAAGGTCCTAGGTTTGACTCTCAGCATCAATATTTTGTAATTTATATTATTATGGTCAGCGTTCAATATACAATCACAATTAGGTTTTATAATTACTGTCAAAACTTCCTCTATTTTAAATATGGAATTCCCTTCTTCTCAATTTTTTTCCTATTTTTTATCCTGTAACTATTATAACCATATCAGAGAATTTACAACAGCCCGTATTTTTGTTAACCATGCATAAAGAGCATAAAAAACAACTAACATTGTGCATCAAAAGCCAAAATTAATATTTACATCAAACGCAATATGTTTAAGTCAAAAGTAATATTCACATCATCAATATAGAAAATAAGTCATTAGCACATCTCAATAAATCAATCAGCAGGACCCTTAAGCACATTGTGAATATACGCCCAACGTTTACGAAGATCTACAAAGTCATCAACAGGGAATGGGATTATATCGTTAAAAATCTACATAAGAAAGAGCAAAAAGTGAATATCATGCATGATAATAATTAAATATTCAAATTATATATTAATATATGTAAACATTTTATGACATATATACCTTATCTCACGAATCAACAATACTGACAAAGACAATGTTTAACATGTGTTTCATGACAACATACCCACACTCATAAGTCTCGGGTTGTCTCCTCGTCTACAAATTTAAGCAATAACCACACATGAATGTTAATGACAGAAACATGTTATCATGCCACTTACTTTAGGAAAGATCCATGAGGGCTTTCTTCTAATAATTTTCATCATATTCACTTGCTCCACAATACTGTACATTGAAAATGAATTAAACATATTACATGATAAAATAATTATAATATCAAAGAAAATGAATTAAACACTCACTTACAAATTAATAGTCTCTTTTATTTTATTTTTGAGTGGATCATGCAAGGAACACAGTATAATTAACGTATTCGTCTTAAATGATATTATGATCAATTGCCAATGACCACTGAATAAACATGAGCATATATATTATTAATATTTGTTAAAACAAAACTAAATATAGAATACATAAACATCAATTACAAAAATACGTACGAACAGAGAAATGGTGCGAAGTAACATTCTTTTCCTCCCTCATTTAACCGTTTTTTCAAGTACTCTTGAATGTCTTTTAGTTTATTAAATGCCCATAGAATAAAAAGCAGATCCAAGATTCCATAAATACTCTATTTATTTAACTCTTTATAAATACGATGAATGTACCTAAATGGTTAAAGAAAATGAATAAATTAAGGGAGGAAATAGAAAAAAAATGATAATGTTTTATAATGACATGTATATTCAACTATATACTTACGTGCACCAAACTTGTAATATCCCTACGTCCAGTCACTTATATCCACCGAGAAAATACTTACATCTTCAGAAGTATAATAGAATAAATTAAAATATGGATAATATTCTAGCGAGAGAGGTTGCATATCATTTATCACCGCAACTTTCAAGTATAATGTGGTGATTTCATTTGTGTTAGGGTCGATTAACACATTGCAGTTATCTAGAGGGGAAAGTGGATGGACAATTACTTCCTTTTGTAGAAGCTCGATGTACAACATTTCTACTTGAAGTTTGATCATTATCATCATAACCATCAACATAACATTGATCTTCATTTATACGTTGTTCTAGATTTTTACCTAATATCTACATCATAATATTCAATTAGAATATAAAACAAAAATAAGCACAATATATATCATACATTTCCGATAAAACACTAACATCTCAAGTAAAACACATACCGAATATAACTCTTGAAACCATTCCATATCTTTCTCCCTTTTTCCATCTCCTCTTCTAACATTCTCCTTTGTTCTTCTAATTGCTTCTCAACATTCTCAATCTTTTGTCTTTGTGCATTAAATTATGGGCTTTCGATACTTTTTCTTTGAGACTCAAAGAATGACCTCAAGCCGACACCTTCTCCAACACCACAGACACGCCCACCATACTCATCTATTCCAATTTTTTCTACTAGTATGTCATGTCGTGCTTTTGGAACAAATATGCCTTCACGGGCGGCCTCAACCAACTTATCCTACACAATATGAGAAACATACATATATTATTACCAACACATTTAAATAACAAATAACATAAGCAAAACGGATCATGCTTATAATTTTCTCAGCAACTACTCTTGATGCCTCAGAGGTATACTCTCCATTCGGTCTTAATCTAGCCCTCTTCCATTTCTCATGTCTTGACGGTGGAGATGGGGTGCGATCATCTTCTATTTTTAGTTGCTTTTCAAGCATGATTCTTTTCTCAAGTTTCCTGTAACCCCCACGAGACAATCTATGAGGGTACATGTTCTCTGCCTTGTTTTGTATTCCTACTTGGCTTTTAGTCTGTTACTCACATATTGAAAAATATATATGATTAGTATCTATAACTCATTAGCATAACATTATCGGTTAAATAAGACTAGTACTAACCTTGAATTCCTCATAACGACGTATATTCACAAACCTTTTCCATTGCATCTTCGATATAAAACTATATTTTTTCCATGAACGATTAAGACCGCTTTTAGGCTTCCTAATATAGTCATCCGTGAGCTATGACTTAAATCCCCTCCAACGAATACCGGCTTAAGATATCAACTTTTTTTCCCCAACTTTGAGTCACCAGTAAACTCAAAATTCAACTACATTTTAATCAATCACTATGCCAAACAAGGGATTAGACAGCGCTTTTTTAGGCCTTTAACAGCGCTTAAAAGCGCTGCTAAAACCTCCGCTGCTAAAGGTATAGACAGCGCTTTTTTTTCAATCACTTTAGACAGCGCTTGGTAAAAGCGCTGTCTATTACCCCCCTTTAGCAGCGCTTTTCCTCATTTTTTTTAATTTTTTTTTCAATCACTTTAGACAATGCTTTTCATGAAAAGCGCTGTCTATTACCCCCCCTTTAGCAGCGCTTTTCCTCATTTTTTTAAAATTTTTTTTTTCAATCACTTTAGACAGCGCTTTCATGAAAAGCGCTGTCTATTACCCCCCCTTTAGCAGCGCTTTTCCTTATTTTTTTTTTAAAAAAAATTTCAATCACTTTAGACAGCGCTTTCATGAAAAGCGCTGTCTATTACCCCCCCCCCCCCCCCCCTTTAGCAGCGCTTTTCCTTCTTTTTTTAAAATTTAAGTTCAATTGCTATTCAACATTATTCATCACCATTCAAGTTCGAATTGTGAAGCTAAATTTCAAATACATTCATCATCAAAGTCCACAATATTCATCATCATTCTATCAATGATACTTCAAGATCAAAGAAAGGAGTATGCAATTTGGAGAAGAAAGTTGGCTTGAATACTTGGAGTTTTTTACCATTAATTACAAAGTGTACAAAATGCAAGGACGCTCCAAATTCAAAGGCACCAATACATCAACGCAAGAAAAGTCATCCTTTACAAATTTCAAGGAAAATTATACAAAGATTTGGTTCTAGACCTAATTCTAAAAAAGTCTCTTCAAGTTTGCTTCAAGACCAAGCCTTTGGTCTCGATAACTTCATCCTTCATTCCCAGGCTTCTTCATCTTCAAATTATCATCTTCAAGGCTAAGTATCAAAAACATCGTGATCTTTTAGTATGCAACTTTTATGCCACATCCAAATCCATTCATACCCTCCTTCAAGTTATTTGCTTTTAGAAAGTTGTGTATCTACCCATTGCTCTAGCCAGTACCTCCATCTTCTGTTCACTTTACTTCTTTCTGACTCTGCTGACCTCTGAGGGATTTGTGTAAATTAGTTCAACTTGAGAAACTGGTTGGAAAAAGTAATGAAACAGTTTATGACATGAAAGAGTTAGGAGCTTACTCTATGATTAAATGTGTATTCTTTTATTCTCTCTCTCTTAATAATGCCTTCTTTCTTGATCATGCAACAGGCATCTACCTCTTCCTTCAATAAAGTGTTATCATCCCACTTTCTTTCGCTGTTTGAGTCCATCTAAAAATATGAAAACTCATGTTTCAAATCATACAAATTTATGTTTGGAATGTGAATTGAGGTAATGAAATAATGTAACATGCCATGCTTTGCTCACCCTAATGATCTTGTCTTTAGAATAAAGAGTCTCTTCATCTTCAACAGAATCCCATCTTCCTTCAACCATTTGGAGTCTCCTTGCACATATCTTTGATTGAATACTTACAATGGACTGCAAGCTCTTGAGAGTACTCATAGCTTGGCGTCTCACTGCTCGCCCACGAATAATCGCTTGAAGTTTTACTATTCCTTTCAATGCCCTCAAAGCCTTCTTTGCCTGTAATGAACATGACAATACTATCACTTGTCCTTGATTTCTTCTACATATTAATTGCCATTACATCTTACTCTTACAGTTTTCTCTATTTGTTTAACTAGAGTTGAATTTGAGAAATCACTAGATCCTTAAGGGGTTTTTGATGTCTGAGTATTGGTATGGAGGACGCATTAGCCACATTTGATGGTTACTTGCAACCTTGATATATAACCTTCTTCTAATAAGATTCATAATTCAATTACTTGTACTGATTTTAAAAGACTATTCCAGATCCAAAAACTTTAGCAGTAAAGATTAAGTAACAAGACAGATTGGAGAAACTCACAAGGTAGCCCCTAAAAGCAGTTTGAATTTTGATGGCTGCAAATTCTTGAATCTCTCTATGGCACAGATATATTGATCGAGGAACACCATTCCTAGTTTCAACAGGTTCAGATTCTACTGAGCCATCTTGATCTTTTTGATAACCAGATTGTGAAACTTCATTAAGCATAACAACTTGAGAATGCTTGGTTTTTCCCTCCTCCTCAGCTTCATTTGATGTTGTTGCTGGAGCTGTAATTGAAGGTAACTTCTTGGTTTTTAGCTTTCCAAATATCCATTTCCTTCTTTTCTCTTTCTGAAATCAAGTTTCTTATTTCTCATTAGAATAAACAGAATCTTACAACAAAAAAAAAGAATTTAGTTTTTAAAAAGTAAAATTACCTTCTCTTGTGTGGAATGTGTGTCCCATATGAAAAGGCTCTTCACCAGATTAAACCAGCTCTTGTTCTTCTTGGCCATTTAACAATATCAAAAGACTCAACTTCAATATCTGTGATCTGAAACAATGAACCATAACATAAGCTTTCAATAATTTATTTAAGTAATGTGAACGCACAACTCAAAATTAGACTTTTCCAAAAAAGATTCAACAATTTTCTGAACTTGTCATAAAAATTTATTTAGTTTGAATAACTAGTCAAAGCAAATGCCAAAAATAATTACATGACTCTCAAGTTGAATAAAAATAATAATAATATGCAGATTCAGATTGAGATTCAAGCTAATCACTTACTCATTTGCTTAGAAGTTAGTAACAAAAAGACAAGATGCACCATTTTGCAAGAGGTTGGTGCATGGGAACAAAGGGAACTACAGTCATTAAATTCAGATTGAATAGCCTTGAAACCAGCAAACATTCTTAATAATACTTCCAGTTACCAAAATCATGAATGTAGATAGATTTCATCACTAGAAAAAAGTGCACACTTACATACTCTGATCTCTTCATTCATCAAAGAAAAATAGATATGGATATACAGCCAGAAAGAATACAATTGTTTTTATATATTTGTTTATTAGGAATGGATCCTCTATATTTCTCCTTTCTATAGTTTTGGGGTGTATAGGGGAAATTTCAAGCTCGTCTAATATCACATTATCATGCTTTATTCAATAATCCCAATACCATAGTAATGGAGAAAATTGATAGAATGAGAAATGCAGAAGATCCATTCCTTTATTTACTGGGGATATACAGTACACACTACAAAAGTCCGTTATGAAGCCTTCACTTCAAAATAGAACGTAATACTTTTCTAATTTACCATGTGATCTCTAGGATTCAGACGCCTTTGCAATTCCAACTCATCAAACTCAAAGATAGGCAGCAACTCCACTGCATTGATACCAAGCTCTAGAAGATGTGGGATCTTATATGCAAGCAACAAAATGAGTTTAAATAAAGACATACAATAAATAGTAAGCACCAATCATATAGTAATTAATAAACAGCACAAATATAGTTCCTAAAGTTGGAGGTGGCATGCAACCACTAAACATCGATACACCTAATTAAGTTGAATACCCAATGATAGCAAAGATGTTACCTTCTCAATCACACCAAGATAGCTTCCACGAATGTTGTTATCCAATCCACTAGATTCATCCATTGTAAATGCACAGACATTCATCTCATATATAACAAGATCTTTCTGCATTTGCAGCAAGAGCATAATGAATCCATAAATTGGACTTACTTCATCTAGAAACATACAATACGCAGTCATATTCTCATCAACTAAAAAGGAAAAGAAACACTAGAGATCAACATCAAGGTAGAATACAAAATCTACATATAGTTTTAAGCATAAAGCAATTTAGATGAAGCCTTGGTTTAGAGAAAAGATTTTATGAATATCATTTTCGAACAACTATCATTTATGCAGGCTGAATACCTCGGCAATATTTGGAAGCTTATAATTCTCTCCCCAGTCAAAAGGCAAGCTGTCAAACTCATATGTGCCCAGAAACTTAGAGGTGAAAACAATATATTAACTAAACATTGCTCCCAGGAAGATCCTGCACAATGAGAGGTGAAAATAATATATTAACTAAATGTCTAAATGTGCATTTTGAATAGCTGTTCAATGTTTGAATTAGAGAGATTAGGTTTCTGAACCATGTCAACCTGCAATATATTAACAGTATATTAACTTAACCATGTCAACCTGCAACACATACTCTGCACCAGCTGATTTGGCTTCTGAACCAGAATCATGTGATTAGGTTTCACAGTCAGCTTTGTTTACAGTTAGCTTATATCTGATAATATCTTCTTTGGGTTTCCTTTAAGTCATTATCATCAATCTTATATTGACACTGCACAGAAGCACTGTTGAGGCACCTAAAGAGTTGTTAATATGATAATCTGCATAGAAGCCTTCAAGACAACCACCTTGAGCAGACATAAATTTAATTAAAGGTTGTAGCAGAAGCTCTTGAAAGTAGTTATGAAGGATTTCAAGCCATTTCTAAGGAACAACATAACAAATGGACGAATTCATCCTAATTTTTCCCCTGCAAATCATCACAAGGAATCATAAATATCATAAACTATGTCTATGCATAAGCATAAAATTAGCATAACCTCATAGAAACCACTACGAATATAACATACTGAAGTGAACATAAACTTTGAAATTAAGACAACAGCATTGATCGCAACGTGTTGAACAAATTGATTTTCAACAGCTAACAAATTCACCTGCCACATAAAAATACAAATCATATTCAAAAGAAATTCAGCATCACAATGCACATCAAAACAGAAGGGAAAAGAGGAAAGAAACCAGTTGAAACATTTTGTCGAACACGTGATGCGTGAGTTGCAAAACGGTAGTAACAGCGACAATTATCCGTCAATTCACACATCGCAAATGATCACTAATCAACAATGCCAACAGTACAACAACTCAGCACATGAAGTGAAAGAATTGAAGCAAAAAGAATCAAGAGATATGGTTGAGGAGTTTTATCGAACACCTTGCGGGCAAGACCAAAAGCTGTATTTTTCGGCATTTTTAATATGCTAGCATTCCTCCATTTAGCTTCATAATATTGTATGCTAGTGTTAACTTAATTTAGAATCAATACCGGGGGGAAAAAAACAGAGAAACCAATTGAAATTGTTATCAACATGAACCGTGAAGCTTACCGTAAAAATGCACCAAACCATAAACATTCTGAAACAAAGAAGTTCTGAACCAAAATCATAACGCGACTGAATCAATGCAGTGAGATTACAAATCACGTTTGGGTTTGCGAAAAAGTTGCGGATTGGATAAGCAGATGATGAAGGAGCGTGAATCGGTGGTGAGTTGAAAAAAGAAAGATGGAACGGTTGAATGAAGTTGTTTTGGCGGAAGCTTGTTTATGGTGAGGAGGGGAAATGATGGCGAGTTGCAGGGGAAAAGCGGTGTTGGATGACTACCGGAGGGAGTTATATCAGAGAGATGACGGAACAAAGGGAGTAATGGAGTGAGACAGGGGGAGTTTGGGAGGAGACGAATGGAGAAGAAGATGAACAACGATATAGGTTTAATTTTGTGTTTATGGAAATCTGATTTAGGGGTTAGGGGTTTAGAAATAAATTAACAAACCAAAGGCAGCGCTTTCAAGAAGCGCTGCTAAAGGTACCCCCCTTTAGCAGCGCTTTAGGCTTACCCCACCTTTAGCAGCGCTTTTAGATTTACACAAAGGCAACGCTTTCAAGAAGCGCTGCTAAAGGTACCCCCCTTTAGCAGCGCTTTAGGTTTACCCCCCTTTAGCAGCTCTTTTAGACTTACACCTTTAGCAGCGCTTTTTGAAAGCGCTGTCTAAAGCATACCCTTTAGCAGCGCTTTTATTAATTTTTTATTTTTTATTTTTTTTAAAACCCTATAGCAGCGCTTAGGGAGAAAAAGCGCTGCCTTTGATAAGGCCTATAGCAGCGCTTTTAATAAGCGCTGTCTAAAGTATTTTTTTTTTGGATACCTACAGCAGCGCTTTTGCATAAGCGCTGTCTATGTAGCGGTGCCAAAACTCATTTTTGGCGTAGTGAATGTATTAGAAATTATAGGTAGTGATATCGAATATATGAAAATTATACTATGTAATACCTTAACATCTGACCATATGCTTTCTTTGAATTTCTCATCCACTTGTTTCCAATCATCTATCAATATACTTACTTTGCTACGTCCAAGGAACGCAACATAACTCTTAAAAGTAGATTAATATTCACAAACTCGATCAAAATTTTTTCACCTAATGAGTTGCGGATAATGTGAATTAGGGAATCATTGTGACACCTCTTTATGATCTTTTAGATTGAGTTTCATTCGTCTAACTCTCATTTGTTTGAGTTTCTTCTCTAGTATCTGATGAAGAACTCGACAAGGTCGACATCTATGTTAAAAAACAACAACAATTACATGAACAATAAGAATATAAACAACAACCACAACATAAACAACAACAACCACAACAATGGAAAATGAAGTTTACTGTAGATACATGGGAAAAATATTTACGTATCTTAAACATGATGGATAAGTAAATGATGTTGGTGTTGGTGTAGGTGTTGCCTTCCTTCCTTACGACAACGACGGTGTTGTTGTTGGATTCCTTCTCGACGATGAAAACATGGTTGATGTACTCTTCCTTCTCAATGTCATGATTGTGATCGATTTTGTCAACCTCTTTGACGATAATGAAGAAAATGACAAATACATAATGAATAATGGATACTGAAGAGAC
The DNA here is from genome assembly GCA_948472305.1 of Vicia faba. Taxonomy (NCBI): domain Eukaryota; kingdom Viridiplantae; phylum Streptophyta; class Magnoliopsida; order Fabales; family Fabaceae; genus Vicia; species Vicia faba. The sequence continues at coordinate 809,965,870 of OX451741.1, forward strand.
AAGCTAGGGTGTTTTGATTGAAATCGTGCATTCTTTCACAGTATTGAACGTTAGGGTTTAGGGTTGAAATCATGTATTATTTCATATAGCTTATTTTTTCAATTGAAGAAAGGACATTGAAGAGACATTCTAACTAGGAGTGTATAATATTATAAAGATACCATCATAGTCAATACCAACAACCATTATGATATATTACTTTCATAGTGAAATTTCATAAAGAAGCGCCAGAGTTTAATTTACAAATGAAAATTTTAATTTAAAAAACAAAATATATCACAACGGTGGAACATACCAACCTTAGTATTAATCATTTAAGTTTTTAATTTAAAAATAAATAATAAATAAAAAGGGCGCCTTAACATTAAAGGAATAATATATATGATGGCGCTGAGGTTCGAACCCATGAAAGCTTGGTGGTATCACCACAAAAGGCTCCTCAACCGTTGTTATATACAAATAATTTTTGATAAAAAAATAATAATATGAGAGAGTCTTAGTTTAGAGATGTCACCACGGTGTAGGAAAGAACTGTGGTGACCATGTCGTTGTTGTTTACACGTTTTGTAGTAGTGACTGCTTGTGCATAATCCGAACTATTGCAAATCATAGCATACATAAAATAACAAAATACAGCATAAGGAATCTTGGACATACCTTCAATATCTAAGTCTCTCTTCCAGTATTTTTCTAAGGAAAGCTTAAAATTATTTATTAATGGAGTACTATAGGCTTTGCTTTTCTCATGTCAAATCTTGTAAAAACACCTTCAACATTAATTTTCTAATAGAATCATAATATATTAGTGTGATACCTATCACAACGGTTATAGTAAAAAAACATTGTGCAATATATAATTGGCTTGCTACCTATCACAATGGTTATTGTAAATAACCGTGGCGAAATAATTTGTTTTTTAATTTTATTTTATTTTTCCATATATTACAAACGTGTATTTTTTGTACCTATATTTTGTACATATATTACCTAAATATTTTTTTACGTAAAAGCCAAAAATATTATTTACAAACATATATGTATACATTGTAATATATTACAAACATCAAATTAATCCAAAGTCATATATTTACAAACAACAAAGCCAAAGTCATACATTAGCACCCTTTTCAAGTAGCACATTGAAAATAAATGCCACCGTCTACAAATGTCTTTTAAGTCATCGGGTAAGAAAGGTGTATTGTCATTAAACGTATACATAAAAAGTGAAGAAAATTGAAAATCATATGATTTGAACTATAAAATAGTAAACTTAAACATTAGTGTTACTGTAAACTTGATGACATAATATATAACTGATCCCAAAAATCAACAATGTTGACAAAGACATTATTTAACACGTGTTTCATTACATAATACATACACTCACATCCCTCTTATTGTCTTCTCCTCTACAAATTTAGACTTTTCATGAATATATAACCACACATGCATGCATGTATGTTTAATTCACGGTCCTGTATATTGAAATAGATTTAAAAATATTAGTTGTTAAAATAATTACGAATTCAAATAAAATATTACAAAAATTCTCATAAACATAAAGTTACCTAGTAATAATTTGTTGTTTCTTAGTTTCAAGAGGATTGTGTAAGGAATATATTATAGTTACCATATTCATCTCGAAGAGATATGACGATCAATTGAAAATAATTATGAATGAACACAACCATATACAATTAGTATTTGGTAAAACATGGAAACTAACTATATATAATAGAGAAACAACAATTTCAAAATTACTCACTTATGAAGAAATTGCGCTAAGTAACAGTCTTTTCCCTCATCTAACCGTGATGTTAGGTATGTCTCAATATTTTTTGTAGAATTGTTTGTAAATATAATACCAATTGGATCCAAGAATCCATAAAAGCTAATTATTTAACTCTATACAAACATGATTATTGTACCTAAATGGTTAAACAAAAAAAAAAAGAGAAATTAGTTCTATACAAAATGATGACTGTACCATTATAAAATATTCAATCCTATATACTTAAATACAACAAACTGGTAGTAATCCTATGTCCACCCATGAATTTCCAATGAACACATCCTTTATATCTTTAGGATCGACATAGAAACACTCTAACTCTCGATTATGTTCTAGCTCAAGAGGAATTAGATCTATCTCATCGATAATGTGACATAACATTTTGGTATATGATTCTTTATAAGGAGTCAATAAAATCGTTATGGATCACACTGTCGGTAGGGGTGGGAGAACAACTTCATTTGGTGCTTGCACCATGTACAACAATTCTTTTTGCCAATTGATCATCATCGTCATCTTCATGTGTACACTATGGGATGGTTTCATCGGTTCTCTACATCATAAACAAGAACACAAATATAATCAACACAATATATATCATATATTTCAGATACCATAATATTAATCAGACATACATCATATAACTCTTCCACGTCTTTCTAGTGATTTTCTTGCTCCACTGCTAACGCTTCTTCAAAATCTTCCTTTTGACATTTCAACTTCCTCTCAAAATCTTCAATCATTTCTTTTTGCACGTGTATGGTGCTTTTTCTAGATGTACCAACCCACTCCCAGTTTGATTCCATGTCCAACACCACAGACACTCCCACCATACTCCTTTGTTCCGATTTCTTTTACTAATTTATCATGTTGTGGTTCTGGGACAAAGGAACTTTTACGTGCCGACATAACCAATGAATCCTACACAACATAATTAGATAAACATTGTTAATTACCAAATCAATTTATATAACACATAAGATTTAACAGATTAACTAATTAAGGCATGAGAAAAAATAATTAAAATATTTATTTTAAGGATTTAATCAGATTTAACTGATTATTTAAACTTTAAATTGTTTTACCTATTTTATCAAGATTTTTTTTGACGAAAAAACCCCTTAGACAAAACACTTCAACGGTGTGTCCTTCTCCATACATCATTGAATATGAGAGTTGGTAAAAACACAACAATGAATAACTCAATCATAAGCTTATTCATTTTACTTATCATCTTAGATCATTAATCTATGAGGATTACTTAGAATGTGTTGCTTTGATCATAATATTTGACATTTTCCTTCATCTATCATCTTCATAATAAATGATTTTAAACATGTATGCTTCTAGAGTATACTTTGCATAGCTTCTTCAAATAATCTCTTCTTAGAACTTTAAAGCTGCAAATCATAACCTGCAAAACACTTAAGATTTCACCTTTGGTGCCCACATGATTTTCTTGTGCCTAGGTGCATTAGGCATAGAAGTTATAAGGTAAATCTTTAGATTATTTTAGTTTAAAACAAAAATATTTTAAGTGCACTGCTTTCTTATAGTAGGTACACTTGTCCGCTGGATATTTTTTCTTTTCTATCCATGATATATCTTTCTTGTAGGGTGCCTTTGAGAATATATTATCATATTTGTTGGAAGATGATTCTTTTATATCTCCTCAAGTTTGATGTCTTTCCTCTTCTTTGTTTAACTGTTGAAAAAACTTTTTTATCTTCTTTGTTCTTTGAATGGGTGAATCCTTCATCTGATATTTATTGTTCAATGATAGAGTATGTTATTTCGAAGGATTGAACTGGAGTTGCATGATATGAACAAGATGAGGACGATGATTTTTTAATTTGGTTTTGTCCATCTTTAAGTAGTTGAATCAGCTCGTCCATCTTCTTTATGATTTCCTTCTTTCTTGATTTTTCCTGAAATTCATGAAGGTTCTTATCTATAGATTTAAGAGTTGGATAAAATATCTAATTCTTAATGCTTAGATATATGTTAGTAAAATAATTTCTAATAAAGTTTCCTATGAGTCTAGTGCTAGGAAAATATTTAAAGAACATGTTCGCCTCTTGTGTTCATCTTTTCTAACTTGATACTTGGAAAAGCTCCATATATATTTTCTAGAGTATCTCACATTTTCTTGGCGATTTTACAATGACTAACATAAAAAAGGTTGTTATCATATAAATACATTATTATGAATTTTTTGGATTTTGGATCTAAATATATTTTTGTCTTTTCTTATTCAGTTCAAAGAGAATAGTGTTTTCTACGTTTCCATCATTTACTTAACGAGCAGGATAAATTATACCTTTAATTATGATTATCCATAAATCGTGATTTATACTTTGAAGAAAAAATTTATATCTGATTTTCCTAATACCAAAACTATATTTTTCAAAAAATGGAGGTGTGTTTAAAAATGATCTTGTGTTGGAAGTCATCTTTCTCCTGAGACGATTATTCAATAAACATGAGTTAGGATCTGATGTCACTTGTTGGACTTGAGGCTTCAGACACAAAAGGGGGGTGGATGAATTGTGCGATTTGGAAAAATATGATTTCGAAAAGTTTTGGCAAATTAAATTAGAGTTTGAAAATTTTATTTATTCTAAACAGCGGAAAATAGATATTGAAAATTAAAGTGCAGAAATTAAAGAGTCGAGAGAAGAAGGAGAACACCAAAGATTATATAGGTTCAACAAAAAGCGAATTTTTTATCAATCGATAAGTAATTTTGTAATTGTTTCTTATCTATTATATATTTAATTTTGTTTTAGTAAATACTAATTATATATATGCCAGTGTTTATTCATTGGTCATTGGCAATTGATCATCATATCCCTTAGGACGAATACAATAGTTACACTGTGTTCATTACATGAGAAACTCAGAAGTGACATGAAAGATATTATTAATTAGTAAGTGTATGTTTATATAAAACTTTAAAGTAATATTTTCTTTGAAATTGTAATTAGTTTAACGCGTAATATGTTTTATTCATTTTCAATATACAATGTTGTGCATCGACACAATAGCACATGCAATATTAGAAGAATACCCTCATGACTATTGTCTAAGATAAATGGCTTGATTACTTGTTTCTATCATTTATATATACTGTTACATTCATGTGTGGTTATATTTATGAAACAACTGTTTACATTTTTAGACGAGGAAACAACCAAGGGGTTACGAGTGTGAATTTTATGTCATGAAATATATGTTAAGCATTGTCCTTACCGACATTGTTGATTCATGGGATACAATATATATGTCATAAAATATTTATATTATATTATATATAAGTTGTCTATTCAATTATTATCATGCATGATATTCACTTTTTTTACTCTTTTTTATGTAGATGTTTAATGAAGAAACACCATTACCCCTTGAATACTTTATAGAAATTCGTAAATGTTGGTCGTTTATCCACAATATGCTTAAGGATCATATTGTTTGATATATATATATATATATATATATATATATATATATATATATATATATATATATATATATATATATATATATATATATATATATATATATATATATATATATATATATATATATATATATATATATATATATATATTAGAAAATAAAAAATATAATTGAAAAGAAGAAAGAAGAAAAAATAAAAAACGAACTAGAAGATAATTGTATAAATTTTTAAAAACAACAAATGTTAAGAAAAACTATTTGTGATACGGTGGGAGAACTGACTTGAGGTTTTGTGTTTGTTTTAGCAAATGTTTTGGTTTAGCAAGAGTCGCCACCGACTTTTTATTTTATCCTAAGCAAAAGGTTAACAAGCACAGGAAAAACCTTTGAGATGTTTTCTTGGGTTCGGGGAGTAGATTATAGAAAGGGAAGGTATTAGCACCCTTTCTATCCATGGTTATCCATGGGCTCTTAGTTACTTGCTTAGATCACTTGCCTTTGCTTTTCAATTGTTTGAAATGGTGCTTTGTGTGTGGTTTTTGAAAATGTTTTGAAAAAGATGCCTTGTCTAGGCAACCATTGTAACAATTCTTGTTTGAATGTTTTACAAGGGTGTTTGTCTTTTTGAAAAGATGTTTCAATGTTTTTGAAAGTTTGTTTGGAAGTTGTGTTGTGATGTGTGTTTTGAAAAATGGCAAGGATTGTTTTGCAAGTTTGGTCAAGTAACCAAGAGCTATCTACCCTAAATTTCTCAAAGATCTTTCTTGTGTTTTAACCCTTTTAACAGTGTTGTTTCACCATTGTATTGGGGTGAACAACCTTGTGTTAGGATGTTAAAGGGACGGGCGCGGATCATCGTATGGACCATGAATGCAATAGTGTCAAGTATTTTGGCAATTTTCTTGAGGGACTATGATCATTTGTTTAGGCAACAAGATAGCGTCATCGAGGGACTATGATCATTTCATTTGTTTTTGTTTTGTTTTGTTTTTCCAAAGTACTTGACATGCAAACATGACCCATTTTTGAAGGCAACAAGTGGAGTAACCCTAAGGGTGCACGTGTGCATTGTGTTTGTTTTTCATGCATGTTTATCTTGAATTAGGTCAAGCTATTTGTTGATTGTTTTTGCATACAAATCCTAAGTCTAAACATGGCATAATTGAAAGCTTTTAAATGCGGAAATTTAAATGCTAAGCTATTACAACAATGATTATGGGGATGGGGATACAAGTTTGAATTTGGGGAATATTTGACAAGGAAATAAAATCTAAATTATTACAACCATATTGAATATATAAATATTTAACATTTAAATAAATACAATGTAAATAAATATCAAAATGCAATGTATTATGCAAAAAAGGATTTTTTATGTATGTAAAGAGGTTTTCATATTTGAAGTATAAACAAAATAAAAAAAGTCATTTTTTTTGTTATTTTTGTTGTTTAGGGCAAAACCCTAATTTTCAAGTAAATAGTATTTATTTATTAATTATGTACAATATTTGTTAATTATATACAAAAAATAAAAAGTATATTGTAAAAAAAAAGTATTTTTAGTGTCATATATTAATAAAAATAAAAATGTATTATTTTCATATTTTTATCCTAAGTATTCTAATAAATATAATATACAAGTATTTATATATATATATATATATATATATATATATATATATATATATATATATATATATATATATATATATATATATATATATATATATATATATATATATATATATATATATATATATATATATATATATATATATATATATATATATATATATATATATATATATATATATATATATATATATATATATATATATATATATATATATATATATATATATATATATATATATATATATATATATATATATATATATTTACTAAACCTATTAAATATAAAAAGATAAAATTAATTATTTATGTATATGAAAAAAATGTATATTTAAGAAAATATTTTCAAGAGATAAATAAAAATAATAACTAAAAAAAATAATATATTTTTTATATTATTTTTTAGGGTTTTAATAAAAAAGGGTTTGTATTATTTACATACATATACCTAATAAAGCAAATAAATATCAAATAAATATAAAAAAATGTGGAAAAATATTTTTAGTGTTTTTTATGTTTGAGCAAAAAATAAAAAGTCAGAAATAAAAATGAAAACACAAAAAATGACAAGTATTCAACATTTGGGCCAGGGGGGGTGCAAAACTAAAAAAGGGGTGAAAAAAGTAAGGATGACTCAGGCCCAGCCCAAGCCATCATCTTCTTCCTCCAGCTTCTGTCAAACGCGCACTTCCTTGTTCAAAATACAAACTCCTGATTCTTTGATTTTTAGCAAAAACTCATAACATAAACAATGTAGAGCATCAAACCACGATTTCAAACATGTAAAAAACTTGTCCTAACTCTAAGAAACCAGGGAGAATTTCTTCTCCCCCAATTTCTGACCTAGTTTTTCTTCAATGTTCATGGTTAAAATTCTCACAGCATGCTTAATATAAATGAAAAGTGGACACATGTATGGCTTCAGGGCTATGAGTAGAGCATGTTTCATTCACAAACCTAAGCTTAATCATGCCTGGATTGAGAGATAGAAGTCCATAGATTACCTGTTTCAGCTTGACTCGAACAGAGCAATGTGGCCAACTTCAATGGAGTTTGAGCTTCTGTATAGCTTGCCTGAAGTCCAATGAAGCTTCTCCAACACCTAGCTTGCTTTGAATCACTTTGTATCGTGCTATGGAAGTTCACCTGCACAGCTTGAAAGTAAAAATGGAAAACATGTTTAGGGGTGTTACAGCTTGAGTTCAAGGCTTGGGATAGTTTCAGTGGATGATATGGAAGGTGTTTGAAAGGTTTCTAGCCAAAGTGCACGAGTGGATTGAGTTGTGGACCTCAATCTGCAGCAGGTGCCCTGTTTTTGCAGCAAGATGGTGTTTTTGTGTTTTGGGAGGTATGAGGTATGGTTGAATCGTGCCTTAGGTCTGCTTGGGTGTATGAAAGATATTCACAAGGTTTGTTCTTGGCTTTCTTGATAGGAAGTGGAAGTTGGCTTGAGTTTGCAAAGTTTCTTCTATTGTAAGCAAAGATAGTGTGTAAGTTGAAATACAAGCCTGCACGATGCCTAATGTATGCTGCATATCTTGCCCTTGAGACTTGCAATATAGATTTGATTTGGCTTCAGAGACATGGCCCCCCTATGCCCAAAGATCATGTATTGACATAAAGTATCACTTTATCAAAATGGCAATTTTGCTTTTTCCAATTAAGGGTTAATTCTATGTGCAATGCCCAAAGGGAAGAAATAACACCTTAACACAATGGTTAGGCATTTAATTATTAAGTGTGAAGAGGTTTAGAGGCCTGCAAGCTAGCACAAACCATGCTGATTTGAAAAATGCAAGTTGTGATGATAAGGCCTTGGCCATGAACAAAAGTGAGTTTTGGCCAACTTTGTAAATTCGATTCTCTCTAACCACGAGGGTGTTTGAGAAGTTCTTGGACAATTTGGAAATCTTGGAATGTGTACTATAATCCATATTTGTAATGCAAATTAAAATTCCAATTGGAACCATGTGAAAAATGGCCAAGAAGTTGGACAAAAATCCTGCCTAGAATAGGGCAAAATTTTTTCTAAGTTAAAAATGTTTTGTACCCTTGTTCCAAAAATCATAACTTAAGATACAAGCTTCCTTTGAGAAAACTTTGTGAATTAAAGTTGTTGATTTTGCAATGGACCACAACTTTCATGTTTCAAGTTTTGTTTGAATCCAATTGAATCTTGGTGAAAAAATGGGACAAAGTTAGGAATAAATAAGGATATTTCATAACTTAGAAAATTTCTAAGTTATGAAATTTTTCATTTTAAAACCCTAATTTGCAATTTTGGGTTTCTTGATGAACAAGTTTCATAATTTGACATGTCTTGATGAAAAATGAATCTTGGCACTTGATTTTGACCAAAAAGTCAAAGTTTGACTTTTCAGTATACAGTCAAATTTTGATCAGTTGACTGAAAAATTCATCTGTCAATCCTATGCATTTGAGATCTTTTGAACTTGTTGAGTGGGTCAAGACAATGCCATTGAGTCCTTGAGTCCATATATGAGCTTGGTTTGCCATTGGTTAGGTCAAACAGTCAAAAATTGCCTTTGTGCAATCAAAACCCTAAAAATGACCATTTTTCCCTTTGGGTGATCTGATCAAATTTCTTGTGGAATTGTGATCCAAACTTGACCAAATGGTTCATGTGAGTTCATAATGTTGATGTGGGTCAAATTTCATGAAGTTTGACTGTCAATTGGCCACAATTGACTTTTTCCCCAATACAACTGATTTCTAGGTCAACTGTCCAATTGACTGGGCAAAGATTGGAATTAAGGCTTGAAACTTGGTATGGATAAACTTGTAAGTCCAACATGAAGCATGAAATTCACTTTGGGCATTTTAGGTCAAAACATCCCTGTGCAAACTCAAACCCTAATTTGGGTCAACAGTGCAAGGAGGGGCCTTGAGCAGAGCAAACCCTAACTTAATCTTGAGCTCCAAGAGTCTTGTGATGAGAAAATGTTGATGAAATGAGAGGGAAAATTTTGGGGTACAACAATTGCCCCTGTTCAATCTTCTTGAACCTGAAGAGTTATATTGGCAAGTTTTCCTTTCGCGTCTCGAAGGTAAAAGGAGATTGGACACTAGAGTGCCCGTAAATTTGCACTCGTCAAAACATAGGTGCGGGAATGGGCTTAAAGATGCCATTTGGAGATGGGCTTAAAGATGCCATCTGGAGATGTGACAGAATCTTGTCGGGGGATGGGCTTAAAGATGTCATCTGGAATGTATGTTGAACTGTTATGTTGCTGGTGAAAGAAATGAGTATCAGAAAGGTGTCCATGTTTTGGAACATCTCTGAGCTGAGGGTCTGAATAAGCAATAGATTGACATCCGTATTTGGAAGCATCTGTAAACTGTTTTCAAAAGTTGAAGTTGAACAAGCGATAGATTAACATCCACATTTGGAAGCATCCGTAAACTATTTTCAGAAGTTGAGTCTAAACAAGCGATAGATTGACATCCGTATTTGGAAGCACCCGTAAAACGTTTTCAGAAGTTGAGTCTGAACAAGCGATAGATTCACATCCATATCTGGAGAACCCGTAAACTATTTTCAGAAGTTGAGTCTGAACAAGCGATAGATTGACATCCATGTTTGGAGAATCCATGAACTGTTTTCAGAAGTTGTGAGTCTGAACAAGCGATAGATTAACATCCATATCTGGAGAACCCGTAAACTGTTTTCAGAAGTTGTGAATCTGAACAAGCGATAGATTAACATCCATATCTGGAGAACCCGTAAACTGTTTTCAGAAGTTGATTCTGAACAAGCGATAGATTCACATCCGTGTTTGGAGAATCCGTGAACTGTTTTCAGAAGTCTTGGAGTTGAATAAGCAATAGGTTAACATCCGTGTCTGGAGAACCCGTGAACTGTTTTCAAAAGTTGAAGTTGAATAAGCAATAGGTTAACATCCGTGCTGGAGAACCTGTGAACTATTTTCAAAAGTTGAGGTTGAATAAGCAATAGATCAGCATCCATGTTGGGAAGCGTCCGTAAACTGTTTTCAGAAGTTGAAGCTTATTAATCTTATCCTGAAAAGGGTAAAATATTAGCTGAAACACGAAGTTATGTTGCATGAAATGTATGATGCAATATATGTTATATCAATGTTTATGATATGAATGTAATGAATGCGCATGTAAGCTGATGAGCTGTCTTGCTGAGGATATATGAATCCTGGATAGCCGGAGATAATAGAATCTTGACTGCTGCCGGGGAAAGTGAATCCTTGACTGCTGCAGGGGATTGCAGGAATCTTTGATTGCTGAAGCTGAGACATCCTTGTTGACTGCTGACTGCTTGGGGAATAAGATCTTCAGTTTGTTGAGGGATCTTAGGATCACTGCTGGGGTTTGAAAAATCCTTGGTGACTTGTGGGGAATGAGAATTCTGATGATCTCTACTGGGGAGTCCAGAACCTGGTAGACTTATGCCGGAGAAGTAAGACTGAGAATCTTCAATCTGATGGGAAGTATCTCTGTGAGGAGAATGTTCACTAATCTGGTTCCGCTGGGGATTGATAGTTTTAGCTCCACTGGGGATTCTGAAACTTACCTCTGAGGGGAATTAAGTTTTGGAAGGCTCTCTTGGCTGGGGAAATCAGCTTTGAGAAAGCTTTTGTTCTGCTGAGGATCCTGAAATTTAACTCTGTGTGGGGAATTAAGTTCTGGATTTTAACTTTGTTGAGGAATTTGGAGTTTAATTCCGCTGGGGATTTCTTCTGAAAGGGAATCAATATATCCATCTGTACCTTCCACCTATCAGCAATCATCTTTCTTGATTTGTAAGAGAATGATTATGTTCAAATGCATATGCCTATTTAACAAAACATTGGACGTTTCTCAAATAAAACATAAGTGTAAAAAGCAAAAGGAAGACAAAGCAAATTTCTGTATTTGGAAAAGTGTTTGTATTAACTTTTTATGAGTATCTTTGTACAAAGGAAATAGGCATCCTAGTAAGAGGATGTTGTCGTAAAAAATTGAAAATTTTATACAAAAGAAAGATAGCTATGTGTAACAATTCCATGGGATTACATTATGTTATAGCCTTCACAACTCTGAATATCTTGTCCATTCAATGCTTCGTCCGCCGATGATTGGATTGATCAGAAGCTCGAAGCTTGTTGATGAAGAGATTGTTCTTTAAAGTGATCCGATGAGACACAGTCATACGCTCTAATTCCCTAACTTTTGCCTGGATCGCCCTTTCGGGTTTTCAATCCACCGGGAAACCCTTTTTTGCCCAAGTCGCCCTTTCGGGTTTTCAACTTGCCGGGTGTACAGATTTTTTTATGTTTTATCCCTAATTTTTGCCTGAACCGCCCTTTCGGGTTTTCGGTTCACCGGGATGCCCATTTTTGCCCAAGTCGCCCTTTCGGGTTTTCGACTTGTCGGGTTATTTTATGCGTAGTATCTTTTGACTATGTCTGCGTTCGCAGGGTGTGGCAAATCGTTACCGTCCATGGTGGTCAGAATCATTGCACCACCAGAAAAGATGCTCTTGATTACAAATGGTCCTTCGTAAGTAGGAGTCCATTTTCCCCTGGGATCACTTTGCGGAAAGATGATCCGCTTGATTACAAGATCTCCGACTTGATATACTTGACGTCTGACTTTCTTGTTGAAATCCTTGATCATCCATTTTTGGTACGTCTGACCATGGAAAACAGTAGTGAGTCGTTTCTCGTCGATCAAATTGAGTTGATCAAGTCGAGTCTGAATCCAATCGTCTTCACTCAAACCAGCGTCCTTCATAATCCTTAAAGAAGGAATCTGAACTTCCATGGGTAGGACAACTTCCATGCCATATACCAAAGAAAATGGGGTTTCCCCTGTTGAAGTACGTGCCGTGGTACGGTATCCATGCAGAGCAAACGGTAACATCTCATGCCAGTCCTTGTAGGTAACTGTCATTTTCTGAATGATCTTCTTGATGTTTTTGTTCGCAGCTTCAACATCACCGTTCATCTTCGGCCGATAGGGAGATGAATTGTGATGATAAATCTTGAACTGTTCGCATAGAGCAGTGATCATAGTATTGTTCAAATTTGTACCGTTGTCTGTGATGATCCTGTCGGGGACACCATACCGGCATATGAGGTTCTGCTTGATGAAGCGTGCAACCACATTTTTTGTAACAGAGGCAAAGGAAGCTGCTTCAACCCACTTGGTAAAATAATCAATGGCGACCAGGATGAAGCGATGTCCATTGGACGCTGTGGGCTTGATCTCTCCAATCATGTCAATGCCCCACATTGCGAATAGCCAAAGAGCTGTCAGAACGTTGAGAGGAACAGGAGGAATATGAATCTTGTCGGCGTAGACTTGACATTTGTGGCAAGTACGGGAATGTTGATGGCAATCAGCTTCCACGGTAGACCATTAGTAACCTGCCCTTAGAATATTCTTAGCCATCGTATGTCTGCTCAAGTGGGTGCCAAATGTGCCGCTGTGTATCTCAGTCATGATCAACTCTGCTTCAGCCTTGTCCACACAATGAAGTAGAACACAATCATGGTTGTGCTTATAAAGGATGCCATTGCTTAGGAAGAACTTGGCAGCAAACCTCCTTAAGAACTTCTTGTCATTTACGGAAGCTCCTTCAGGATACTCTCTAGTCTGGAGATACCTTTTGATTTCATGGAACCAGGGTTGTTCCACTACTTCTTTGGTATTAATCTCATGACAATGCGCAGGTTCATCCATTCGCTCGATGGTGATTTGGGGAGCCTCGTTATCCCAGTTGAGTTTAAACATGGAAGACATTGTAGCCAGAGCATCTGCTAGCTGATTCTCTTCTCGCAGGAAATGCTCGAAAGCGATCTACTCGAAATGAGGCAACAATGTCAGGACATGTCTTTGTATGGGATAAGATTAGGATGTTTGGTGTCCCACTCTCCTTTGATTTGACTGATAACCAAAGCCGAGTCCCCAAATACGACCAAAGATTTGATTCCCAAGTCTATAGCATCCTTTAGACCAAAGATGCAAGCTTCATATTCGGCCATGTTGTTGGTACAACTAAAACAAAGTCGGGCCGTGAAAGGTGTATGGCAACCTTTTGGAGAGATGAGTACCGCACTGATACCATTTCCAAGTGCATTTGAAGCACCATCAAAGTACAGGGTCCATCGGGATCCATTTTCAGGTCCGTCATACGGTCAGTTACCTTCAACGTTGTCCAAAGTCATGATGTCCTCGTCCGGGAAGTCGAATCTCATGGATTGATAATCTTCGATAGCTTGATGAGCTAGATGGTCAGCTAGTACACTCCCTTTTATAGCTTTTTGGGTAGTATACTGGATGTCATACTCGGTCAGGATCATCTGCCATCTAGCGATTCTTCCAGATAAAGCAGGCTTCTCGAAGATATACTTGATAGGATCCATTTTGGAAATCAACAAAGTGGTATGAGTCAACATGTACTGCCTTAGTCGGCGAGCAGCCCATACCAAAGCGCAGCAAGTTTTCCCGAGCAGTGAGTAGCGAGTCTCACAGTCAGTAACATTTTTGCTAAGGTAATAAATGGCATGCTCTTTTCGACCAGACTCGTCATGTTGGCCCAGTACGCACCCCATTGAGTTATCCAAAACAGTCAGATACATGATCAACGGTCTTCCTTCGACAGGTGGCATCAGGATAGGAGGTTCTAGCAAATACTCCTTTATCTTATCAAAAGTAATTTGACAATCATCGTTCCATTCGACTACCTGATCTTTCTTTAATAGTTTGAAAATTGGCTCACAGGTAGACGTCAGGTGAGAGATGAACCTGGCGATATAGTTCAAGCGTCCCAAGAATCCTCTAACCTCCTTTTCAGTACGGGGGGCAGGCATTTCTTGTATAGCCTTTACTTTTGCTGGATCGACCTCAATGCCTTTGTTGCTGACAATAAATCCCAGAAGTTTACCAGGCCTAAATCCAAAAGTGCACTTACTTGGATTCAGCCTGAGTTTGTATTCCTTCAACCTGGCAAACAGCTTTTGAAAATGTTCAAGGTGTTCCTCTTCTGTTTGTGATCGAGCTATCATGTCGTCTACGTAAACCTCAATCTCATGATGTATCATATCATGAAACAAAGCTACCATGGCGCGTTGATAAGTTGCCCCTGCGTTCATCAGTCTGAACGACATCACCTTGTAGCAGAAGGTACCCCATTGTGTAACAAAGGTTGTTTTCTCCATGTCCTCGGGGGCCATTTTAATCTGGTTGTAGCCCGAGAATCCGTCCATGAAAGAAAATACTTTGTGTTGAGCCGTGTTGTCAATCAAAATGTCGATATACGGCAGCGGAAAATCATCTTTAGGGCTAGCCCTGTTCAAATCCCGATAGTCTACACACATTCTGACCTTGCCGTCTTTTTTAGGTACTGGCACGATATTAGCAACCCATTGTGGATAGGATGTAACAGCCAAAAAGGCAGCGTTGAATTGCTTCATTACTTCAGCTTTAATCTTCTCAGACATGTCAGGCCTCATTCGGCGGACTTTTTGCTTGATCGGTGGATAATCCTCTCTTGTAGGGAGACGGTGAACCACGATGTCTGTGTCTAACCCTGGCATGTCTTCATAATACCAGGCGAAGATTTCAACGTATTCATTTAACTGCCGTATTAAGCGCTCCTTGACACTTGGTTCCAGATTGGCACCCACTTGTACTTCTTTCCTGTCTTCCTCTGTTCCTAAGTTGACAATTTCCAACAACTCTTCATGAGGTAAGATGGCCCTCTCCTCTTGTTGTAGAAGTCTGGCTAGCTCTCCCGGTACTTCACAATCTTCGTGCTCAGCCTGATTGACCAAATCTTCAGAGTTATTGAAGGATACAACAGAATATTCACCCATGGAATCCGGAGTGGATGGGTACCTGCATTTGTGAGTGTGGGTGTGTGTAAGGGATAGCCATCCTTAAACAAACAAAAATGCAAAAGGAAAGAAAATGAACACAACAGTTTATAAATGAAAAATGTCCAATGATTCATTAAACATGGCATATGGTTATGAAGAGAATCAAGCCCTTACAAATGGACCTACATGCCCCGGGCAAGGCATGAGGTGAAAAGTAGTGTGCAAATTGTTTTAGTAATTATTACAGACCAACAGGAAATGTTTGAAAGATAAATTACTGATTGATGAAAGTAATGGGAACGAAGTCTTTCGCCTCCCAGTTGTGCAGTCCTCCTTCAATGGTTGGGAAGATCCAATCTTCAATGTTACCCTCTTTGTCTTTGTCTTCTAAAGCATTGATTCCATGAGGATAAATCTTGATGGGTGTCTTTTCAATTTTTGAACGACGCATAGCCTTTTTCCCCGCAGCGGCGAACCCTAACCCAAACTTGTCTGTCTTGTGAGGAAAGTCAGGCAACTGTCCCCATGTTGAGCTCTTCCCCTCCTTCATTGCAGCCTTTGCGTCTTTCAGAGATGCCATCCTGGCCACCGGCTTGGGTACCTCAGCTACTGCCTTTGCTACTGCAACCTCGGGAGAAACTTCCTCGAAGTGTTGGAACGGTGTTTTGATGAATTCGCCATCCACTTCCACATACCGAAAGGAATTCAGATGACTGATCATGTACTCCTCCTCACCGTGTACGGTTATGATTTTACCCTTAACAGGGTATTTCAGCATCTGATGTAGGGAGGAAGTGACTGCCCCAACATTATGAATCCACGGCCTTCCTAGCAAGCAAGAGTATGATGGGCGGATGTCCATCACGTAGAAGGTTGAGTGGAACACTTCAGTGCCTACCTTGATGGGAATGTCGACCTCCTCATGCACCATTCTTTTAGACCCGTCAAAGGCCCTGACAATGATATTACTTGGTTTCAGCTTTAAGCCTTCACAATCTAATCGGTCCAGAGCTTTCTTAGGCAACACATTTAGAGAAGAACCAGTATCGACCAAGACATGGGCGAGAGTGGTTCCTCGGCATTCAACTGACACATGCAATGCGTCATTGTGCTTTCTTCCCTTCGGAATCAGGTCAGCATCAGAGAAACTCAGGCCGTTGTCGGCGGTAAGGCTGGCTACACAATCCTGGAATTGATCGACTGAGGTTTCTTGGGGCACATGGGCTGTCTTCAAAAACCTTATCAAGGCTTTGGCATGAGCCTCCGAACAAAGCAGCAGGGCCAACATGGAGATCTTCGAGGGGGTTTGCCCCAGTTGCTCCACCACATCATAATCACTCTTCTTGATTATTTTCAGAATCTCTTCCATTTCTTTCTTAGAGGTTTCGGGGATGACCAATGGCTGAGCCCTCGTCCTGACGAGCTCTTCTTGGATCCCTTTCCCCTTATCAGCAGCAGCAGGAGGGACAACCACAGGAGTAACAACTTCTTCAATCATTGGCGTTCTTGCAGATAGTTTTACCGGTGCAGGGGTAACCTTCGGAACAACTAAGGGTCCAAAGATTGCCTTTGGAGGGGCAATCTCTGGAGAGAAAATTCTTCCACTTCGGGTAATTTTGCTCGTACCGGAAATGTTTCCAATGTCGACAGTTTCTTCGTCAGAGCTCTCTTTAGTTATCTCAATTTGTTTAACACCGCGGTAGTAGATTTCTCCACCATAATTCCACGGTATTGATTTGTCAGATTTGTATGGGACGGGCCCAGGCATGGTTATCTTCAATGGTACAGTCTTCGGAGCGGATGTAATCTTAACAGGCATTTTGGGGATCTTGGAAATATTGGCGGAAATGGTTATTATTGAAACTTCATTGATAGGAGTTGGAGTAACAGAAGTCTTTTCGAAAAGAATTTCTTGGTTGTCCATTAGGCGTTGGATGCCTATCTTCAGCAATGGACAGTCGGTTTGTAGGGAGGAACAAAGGTAGCAATCTTCTTTACAGTCGGGGAAAATCCAAGCCTTCAACAGATTCAACTTGATTGTCAGTAGTGGAGTTATCAGATCATCAACAGTAGAAACAAACATATCTTCTTCAACAGCATGGACATTGCGACCATGCTTTGGCATTGGAGCGGAGATTACATTCGGCTTCTCAGGGGCGTCGAACTCAACCTCTTTAGCATCTATCAAATCTTGAATTTTATTCTTAAGCGCCCAGCAATCGTTGGTGTCATGCTCGGCGCTGTCAGAATGATAGGCACACTTTGCGTTGGGATGATAATGTGGGGAAGTGGTATTCACATTCTTTGGCGCCTCCTTGATATTGGTGAGATTTAGATTCAACAAATGGGGAAGAACTTGTGCAGGCGTCATGTTGATGCGGGTGAACTGCCGTTGTGGCCGTTCTCCCCATTGCTGTTTATGTCTGGACTGATTGTTACGAGGCAGATCATTTGATGAATTTTGAATCATCACGGCCCCTACAGTCGGGCGGCGCTCAGTTCTTCCCAATCCTTTCTGAGAGTACATAACATCTGCTTCCTTCTTAGCTGGGAAAGGTTTTTTAACAGCTGTGGAGGCAGAGGCATCCCTTTGAATTTTTCCGCTCTTAATACCAGCTTCCACCCGTTCTCCAGTCAGAATCAGTTCGGTAAACCCTGTCGAAGAGCTCCCGATCAAATGGTTGAAGAAAGGGCCAGATAGGGTCCTCAAGAACATATCAACTAGCTCCCAATCTGAAAGCGGTGGTGTAATACGGTGGGAGAACTGACTATGGTTTTGCGTTTGTTTTCGCAAATGTTTCGGTTGAGCAAGAGTCGCCACCGACTTTTTATTTTATCCTAAGGAAAGGTTAAAAAGCACAGCAAAAAACCTTTTGAGATGTTTTCTTGGGTTCGGGGAGTAGATTATAGAAAGGGAAGGTATTAGCACCCTTTCTATCCATGGTTATCCATGGGCTCTTAGTTACTTGCTTAGATCACTTGCCTTTTGTTTTCAATTGTTTTAAATGGTGCTTGTGTGTGTGGGTTTGAAAATGTTTTGAAAAGAGGCCAATGTGGTGGCAACCTTTGTAATGATCCATGTGGGGATGTATACAAAGATGTATGTCTTTTGAAAAGGTTTTCATTTGTTTTTGAAAGTTGTTTTGAAAGTGTTGTGAGGTGTGTTTTAGAAAATAGGCAAGTGTATTTGTATTGCAAGTTTGATTCAAGTAACTAAGAGGTTATCTACTCCTATATTTCTCAAAGTTTTATTGCTATGTTTTAACCCTTTTAATAAGTTTGTTCCACCATTGTATTTGGTGGGCAATCTTATGTTAGGATGTGAAAGGGACGGGCGCGGGTCATCGTTTAGACCATAATTGCAATGGTGCCAAGTATCTTTGGGCAATTTTCCTTTAAGGGACTTGATCATTTTTAGGCAACTTTTCGAAAGCGTCATCGAGGGACTATGATCATTTGATTTATTTGTTTTGAAAAGTGTTATCGAGGGACTATGATCATTCAATTTTTTTGTTTTGCCCAAAGAGACCTAACATGCAATATGGCCCATTTTTGAAAGGCAACAAGTGAAATACCCTAGGGGGTGCAAGTGTGATTTGTGTGTCCATTTTCATGCTTGTTTGTCTTATACTAGGTCCAACTATTTTGTTCATTTTTTATTCGCATATAAACCCTAATTCTAGCATTGTATTTTAGAAAGCGATAAAGTGCGAAATTTAAATTCCTACGCTATTACAACACAATAATATAGGGAGGGGGTA
Source organism: Vicia faba (assembly GCA_948472305.1). Lineage (NCBI taxonomy): Eukaryota > Viridiplantae > Streptophyta > Magnoliopsida > Fabales > Fabaceae > Vicia > Vicia faba. The sequence goes on from OX451741.1 coordinate 809,985,369, forward strand.
CAATGTTTCAAATGGGGAGGTATTTAGACAGGAAATTGAATCTAAGCTATTACATCAATATTGAATATTTGCAAGGTAATTTAATTGCATAAATAAAATAAAAATAGAACAAATATGCAAGAATGCAAAAAATGGTTTTTTATATGTATAAAAAAAAGAGGATTATTTATGTAAAATAAAAATAAAATAAAAAATATTATTTTTTGGAGTATTTTTGAATTTAGGGCAAAACCCTAATTTTTATTAAATGAAATGTATTATTATTTAATTTAATACAAGTATTTATTGATTATGTACAAAATAAAATAAAGTGAAGTATTTGTCAAAAATGTATTTTTACATTAAATATTAATAATAATAAAAAAAACCAAAAGTGTATATATTTGTATTTACCCTAAATATATTAAAAATATATGTATATATATGTATTATTTTAAATATGTATTATATATATAAATAATAATAATTTTTAATATTAAAAAAAAGTATTTTTTATGTAAAATATTTTCAGAGGGTATAATAAAATAAAAATGAAAATAAAAGTATTTCTACCTATTTCTCAATATTTTAATGAAATGTATATATTTATTTATCTAAGTATTAATCAAAAGAAAATCATATAAATACCTAATAAATTAAAAAATGGTGAGAAAAAATATTTTTATATTTTTTATGTCATGAGAAAAAATAAACAAAGTCAATCAAAAAAGAAAAAGGTCAAAAAGTCAAAGAAATAAGCAAATGGGCCTTGGGGGTGTGAAAGCAAAAGAGTGGTGCAAATAAGAAAAGTATTCCAGGCCCAGCCCAGAACCAGTCATCTTCAACCTCTGAACAACATCACTCACGCGTTTTCTATCTCTTGATTCCTGGACTTTCAAGCAAAACTCATAACATGAAAAGTGTAGAGCATGAGAAGACGAATTCAACCATGTAAAGAACTTGACTTAACTCTCTAAGATGAGGGAGAATTTCTTCTCCCCCAATTTCTGACCTAACTTTTATGCCATGTTCAGACTCAAAATTCTTGCAGCACACATAACATAAATGAAATCTAACTATATGGGCATGTTCAGGGCTATGATTGTGACATATTTCCTTCACAAACCTAAAGCTAACAATGCCTAATAAGAGAGATAGAACTTCATGAAGATACCTGTTCAGTTGGAATCGTGCTTTGCAATGGAGGAGTTTTCAGAGCAAGATGATGATTTGTATAGCTTCCTTGAAGTGTAAGGATGCTATTCCAAGTTCTACTTTGTCTTGAAACTCCCTGAATCGTGCTAGAGAACTTCAACTGCAAAACAGAAAAACAAAAATGGTGAAGTGGCTTAGAGGTGTTACAGATTGTGCTTTTGCTTTTGGTTAGCTTGCATAGATGGTATGGAAGGTGTGTGAACTGGTTTGGGCAAGAGAGCTCAAGAGAAATGAGAGATAGCACTCAAACTGCAGGGCCTGCCCTGTTTTTGCAGTTTGAGAGTGATTCTGAGATGGAGGGTGTTTTGAAGGCAAAGGGCTCGTGTATTAGCTTGGTTGTGTACTACAATCCATCTTTGAAGTGCAATTTGAAATTCCAAGTGGAAGTGTATGGAAAATGGCCTTGAAGTGGGGTAGAAAAACTTGTCAAAATAGGTCAAAAATTTACTAAGTTAAGAATGGTTTAGTGCCCTTATTCAAAAATTTGTAACTTGAGATACAAGCTTCAAATGAGAAAACTTTGTGAATCAAAGTTGTAGATTATGCAACAAGCTACAACTTTCATGTTTTGACTTTTGTTTGATTCCAAATGAATCATGGTGAAAAAGTGGGGCAAAGTTGGGGAAAAATTAGGGTTTTCCAAACTTAGAAAAATTCTAAGTTATGAAAAATTCCATTTTAAACCCTAATTTGCATTTCTTGGTTTCTTGGTGAACAAGTTTCATGATTTGGCATATTTTGATGAAAAATGAATCTTGACTCTTGATTTTGACCAAAAAGTCAAAGTTTGACTTTTCAGTGTACAGTCAAAATTGATCAATTGACTGGGAAATTCAACTGTCAATCTTGTGTACTTGGGATCTTTTGAGTTTGTTGAGCATGTCAAGACAATTCCATGGGGTCCTTGAGTCCATATGTGATCTAGGTTTGCCATTGGCTAGGTCAAACAGTCAAAAATTGCCTTTGTGCAGTCAAAACCCTACAAATGACCATTTTGCCCTTTTGGTGATCTGATCAAATTTCTTGTGGAATTGTGATCCCAACTTGATCAAATGGTCCATATGAGTTCATAATGTTGATGTGGGTCAATTTTCATGAGATTTGACTGTCAATTGGCCACAGTTGACTTTTTCCCCAATACAGCTGATTTCTAGGTCAACTGTCCAATTGACTGGGTAAAACTTGGAATCAAGACTTGAAACTTGGTATGGGTAAACTTGGGAGTCCAACATGAAGCATGAAAGTCATTTTAGGCATTTTAGGTCAAAACATCTTTGTGCAAACACAAACCCTAATTTGGGTCAACAGTGCAAGGAGAAATCTTGAGTAGAGGAACCCTAATTGGACCTTGATCTTCAAAGGTCTTGATGAGAAAATGTTGAGGAAATGGGAGGGCAAATTTTGGGGTACAACAGTTGCCCCTGTTCAATCTTCTTGAACCTGAGGAGTTAGATTGGCAAGTTTGCCTTTCGTGGCTCGAGGGTAAAAGGAGATTGGACACTAGAGTGCCCGGAAATTTGCACTCGCATGTTGGAGTCTCAACAATGTGATGTCGGGAATGGGCTTACAGATGCCATTTGGGAGAGATGGTGGATAGGGAGATGGGCTTATAGATGCCATCTAGAGATGTGACAGAAACTTGTCGGGAATGGGCTTATAGATGCCATTTGGAAGTGTTGTTCGCATAAGAGATTCCTTAGCGAGAACTTGTGTATTTGAGAAAGACAGATGCTTTCCTGGCTTGTTACAGGTGTTTGATCTTCAATCTCTTTATGCAGACATGCCCTGGCTAGATACAGGTGTCGAGTCTACAAATGGTTGCTCACAGATGTGCCCTGGCTGGATACAGGAGTCGAATCTGGAAATAGTCGTCAATAGATATGCCCTGGCTGGATACAGGAATCGAATCTTCGAACTCTTCAGACGTGCCCTGGCTAGATACAGGAATCGAGTCTGGAAATATGGTCAACAGATATGCCCTGGCTGGATACAGGAGTCGAATCTGGAAATGTTGCAGTTGATAGATGTGCCCTGGCTGGATACAGGAGTCGAATCTTCGAACTTCTCAGACGTGCCCTGGCTAGATACAGGAGTCGAGTCTGGAAACTGATCACTCTCAGATGTGCCCTGGCTAGATACAGGTATCGAATCTGGAATTTGTGACAGTTGAAGGTAGTTGTCTTTAGGGTTGTCTTTTTCCCTGAAAAGGTCAAAAACATAAGTTGTATGCAATGTCATGATGTATGATATGCATGATGTCATGATGTTCAACATGAGATAGTGTTGTATGCACTTTATCATGTACGTAAGCAAGATGTATGTAATGTGAAATGTTTATGAATGTATTTTCGTCGTAGAAAAATAGATCCTTGACGATCGACAGGAGAATTGCTCTGTGGAAGAGATACTTTGCCGAAGTTTTGATGGGAGTCCTGCTGAGGACTTTGATGATGGATTCCGCTGGAGATAATGATGATAAACTCTGCTTGGGGAACACCAAAGACAAACTCCTGCTGGGGACTGAAAGAACCTTGCCGAGGGCGATCTTCCATGGCAATTAGCTGAGGATAACCCAGTTATAAGCCTTTGTGAGGGATAACTCTGAATAAAGCTCGGGAGAGACGTCCGTATTCTGCAGGGAACAAGCTTCCAGAATCTACTGGGGATAAGCTTTTAGATCTGCCTGGGAAAGTATTGCTGAATCTTTTCTTACTCTGCGGGGAGCTGAGATCACTTGGTCACATTCTTCAGTCGAATCTACCTTGATACCTTGGCGGACAAAGCAACCAGACTGCATCAGACAATTTCATATTGCCCCTGTTTTTGATGTCACCTGCAATTAATCTTTCGTTTCATATGCAAATATTTATGAATCAGCAATTTAATGTCAAACGCATATATCAAAAAATGAACATTGGACGTTCTTCGCAAGACAAAACAGAAAAAGGAAAAACAATGGCAATTTGTATGGACACGTGAATTCGTATTGATTTGAACTTTGCCTGTGAATAGCCGTTTTTTGTACAAGAGGCTGACATCCTAGTAAGAGGATGCCGCCGGATAACACAGAATTTATAATTTTGAAAAGAAAACAAAACAGCTATGTGAACAATCCTACTGGGTTCCAACTCTGCTATCGCCTTTATGTCTCCAAGCGTCTCATCGCTTTGCTGCCTAGTTGAAGATGAAGCTGATTGGTCGATGCCGAAGTCTGAGCCAGATAGTTGATGCCGAATTCCGGATGCGAAGTGATCCAATGAGACATAGTATTACGCTGTATCCCTGATTTTTGCCTGGACCGCCCTTTCGGGTTTTCAGTCCACCGGGATACCCATTTTTGCCCAAGCCGCCCTTTCAGGTTTTCGACTTGCCGAGTGTACAGATTTTTTCATTTCATCCCTTATTTTGCCCGAACCCTTTTGGTTCGCCGGGAAGCCCTAATTTTTGCCTAGGTATGTCAACCTAGCGGGTCTTTTATTTATGCGTAGTATCTTTTCACTATGTCTGCATTGGCGGGGTGAGGAAGGTCGTCACCATCCATGGTGGTTAGGATCATGGCTCCTCCTGAGAACACATGTTTAACCACAAATGGCCCTTCGTAAGTAGGGGTCCATTTTCCCCGGGGATCGCTTTGAGGAAGGATGATGCGTTTGATCACCAGGTCTCCAACTTGATACTCTTGTGGTCTGACTCTTTTGTTAAATGCCCTGATCATCCATTTTTGATACGTCTGACCATGACAGATAGCGGTGAGTCTCTTTTCGTCAATCAGGTTTAATTGATCAAGTCGATTCTGGATCCAGTCATCTTCATTCAGATCTGCATCCTTCATTATTCGGAGAGAGGGTATCTGGACTTCAATTGGCAAGACTGCCTCCATGCCATAGACCAAAGAGAAAGGAGTTGCCCCGGTTGACGTCCTTGCTGAGGTACGGTACCCATGAAGAGCGAACGGCAACATCTCATGCCAATCTTTATAGGTCACTGTCATCTTCTGCACAATTTTCTTGATATTCTTGTTAGCTGCTTCTACAGCCCCATTCATCTTCGGCCTGTAGGGAGAAGAGTTGTGGTGCTGTATCTTGAATTGTTCGCAGGGCTCAGTGATCATCTTGTTGTTGAGATTGGTACCATTGTCCGTAATGATTCTTTCCGGGACGCCGTACCGATAGATCAGATTATGCCGGATGAAACGTGCCACGACGCTCTTGGTTACTGTGGCGTAGGAAGCTGCCTCAACCCACTTCGTGAAATAATCGATCGCCACCAAGATGAAGCGATGCCCATTGGATGCTGTCGGTCGGATCTCGCCGATCATATCAATCCCCCACATTGCAAAAGGCCAAGGTGCCGTCAGGATGTTCAGAGGAACTAGAGGAATATGTACCTTGTCAGCATAGATTTGGCATTTATGACAAGTTCGAGAGTGTTGGTAACAATCAACTTCCATTGTGGACCAGAAATATCCTGCCCGAAGGATTTTCTTAGCCATGGTGTGTCCACTGGAATGCGTTCCAAATGTACCTTCATGCAGTTCTTCCATGATTTTCTCTGCTTCAGACTTATCCACACAACGTAGTAGAGTTGAATCATGATTCCGCTTGTAGAGAATGCCGTTGCTGAGGAAGAATTTTGCCGCAAACCTCCTCATGAACTTCTTGTCATTGACAGATGCACCTTCAGGGTATTCCTGAGCCTCTAAGTACCTCTTCACCTCATGATACCAGGGTTTTTCAGTCACCTTTTCAGCCTCGAGCTCGCAGCAGTATGCCGGTTCGTCCAACTTCCAAATAATGATCCGGGGAGCCTCATTGTCCCATTTAACTTTGAACATTGAAGACATCGTAGCTAATGCGTCTGCTAGCTGATTCTCCTCTCCTGGGAAGTGCTCAAAAGTTATTTCTTCAAAGTGGGGAAGCAAGGTTGACACATACTCCTTGTAAGGAATAAGATTTGGGTGTTTCGTATCCCACTCGCCCTTGATCTGATTGATCACGAGAGCGGAATCTCCGAAGACACTCAGAAACTTGATCCTTAAGTCAATTGCAGCTTGCAGACCCATGATACATGCTTCATATTCTGCCATGTTGTTGGTGCAGTTGAAGCACAATCGGGCGGTGAGTGGAGTATGAGTTCCTTTGGGAGATATGATTACAGCGCCGACGTTGTTACCCAAAGCATTGGAGGCTCCGTCAAAATGCATAGACCATCGGGATCCTTCCTCAGGTCCTTCATCCGGTCCATGTACTTCACAGTCAGTTACCACCATGATGTCTTCGTCCGGAAAATCAAAGTTCAATGATTGGTAATCGTCCACAGGTTGGTGTGCCAAATGATCTGCCAGTACACTTCCTTTAATTGCTTTCTGAGTTGTATACTGGATGTCGTATTCTGTCAAGATCATTTGCCATCTCGCTATTCTTCCAGACAGAGCAGGCTTTTCAAATATGTACTTGATGGGATCCATCTTTGAAATTAATAGAGTGGTGTGAGTCAGCATATACTGTCTCAGCCGGCGAGCAGCCCATACAAGAGCGCAGCAAGTTTTCTCAAGCAGTGAGTAACGAGACTCACAGTCGGTAAACTTTTTGCTCAAGTAATAAATAGCGTCCTCTTTTCGGCCAGACTCGTCATGCTGCCCCAGCACACACCCCATTGAGTTATCAAGTACTGTCAAGTATAATATTAGAGGTCTTCCTTCCACTGGTGGCATAAGAATGGGTGGCTCTTGGAGATATTCTTTTATCCTTTCAAAGGCAGCCTGACAGTCATCGTTCCAGCGTACTACTTGATCTTTCTTCAGTAATTTGAAGATTGGCTCACAAGTAGCCGTCAGATGTGAGATGAATCGGGCAATGTAATTCAGTCGTCCCAAGAAGCCTCTGACTTCTTTCTCTGTCTTAGGAACTGGCATCTCTTGAATGGCTTTAACCTTGGCGGGGTCCACTTGAATACCTTTATCACTTACAATGAAGCCTAGCAATTTTCCGGACCTTACCCCAAAGGTGCATTTATTGGGATTCAATCTCAGCTTGTATAACTTGAGTCTGTCAAACAGCTTCCTCAGGTGGTCAAGATGCTCCTCCTCAGTTTGAGACCTTGCTATCATGTCATCAACATATACCTCAATCTCATGATGGATCATATCATGAAATAAAGCAACCATGGCACGTTGATAGGTTGCCCCAGCATTTTTCAAACCGAATGGCATGACCTTATAGCAGAAGGTGCCCCACTGAGTCACAAAGGTAGTCTTTTCCATATCCTCCAGAGCCATCTTGATCTGATTATACCCTGAAAAACCATCCATGAAGGAGAACACCTTGTGTTGAGCAGTGTTGTCAACGAGGACGTCAATGTGAGGTAGAGGAAAATCATCCTTGGGGTTGGCCCTGTTCAAATCCCTGTAGTCGACACACATCCTGACTTTACCGTCCTTCTTCGGTACTGGCACCACATTAGCAACCCATTGAGGATAAGAAGTTACCGCAAGAAACCCGGCATCGAATTGCTTCATAACCTCAGCCTTGATCTTTTCAGACATCTCTGGGCGCATACGGAGGACCTTTTGCTTTACCGGAGGGCAGTCTTCTTTGGTTGGCAGGTGATGAACTACAATGTCGGCATCCAAACCAGGCATATCTTCATAGGACCAAGCAAATATCTCCATGTAATCCTGTAGCATCTGGATCAATCGTTGCTTCACGCTGAGCTCTAGATTGGCACCAATCTTGACCTCTTTCCTATCTGTCTCAGTACCCAGGTTAATTGTCTCCACCGGCTCTTCATGTGGTTGAATAGCCCTCTCTTCCTAGAGTAGCAGTCTTGCGAGTTCACCAGGCACTTCGCAATCATCTTCATCTTCGTCCTCAGCCAAGTTGATCGGATTCTCGAAGTCATAACTGGCGGTAGCAGAGCTGTTACCAGTGAGATCCAGAGTGGATTGAAACCTGTATAAGTGAGTGTGTGTAAATATAGCTGTTTTGCAATATATATAACACAGAAAGAAAAAGGAGCATAAGATTTGAAATGCAACAAACGTCCAATGTTTTGATTGATGATATATGGAAATGTCATACAAAAAGCCCTCACAAATGGAGCTACGATGCCCCGGGTAGGACACCGAGCCAATAAAAGTTTTAACACATTGTTTGTTACAAATTGGAAATCAACAGAAATTAATTACTGCGTGACAAATGTGATAGGTGTAAAATCCTTTGCCGTCCAGTTGCTTGGTCCGTTGCTGGTAGTCGGGTAGATCCAACTGTCAAACTCTGCTTCCTCCGCATCCTCCTCAATAGCATTCACCCTTGGGTTGGAGATAAACACCGGAGCCTTTCTGATCTTTTCCTTGCGCACAGCCCTCTGAGCCTCTGCAGTAAAGCCCAGCCCAAACTTGTCATTCTTTTGAGTGAAGTCAGGAAGCTGACCCCAGTTTGCACAATTGCCTTTCTCGATTACAGCCCGGGCATCCTTCAAGGATGCCATCTTCAACGGAAAGGCCTCTCCAACCACTGCTTCAGCTGATGCCAACACTGGAGGTACCTCCTCAAAATGCTGAAAGGGGGTTTCAATAAACTCCCCGTCCATCTCGATATATCGGAATGAATTCAAGTGACTCACCATGTATTCCTCCTCACCCTGCACAGTAACAATCTTCCCTTTGACAGGGTATTTGAGCTTTTGGTGTAAAGTGGAAGTTACTGCCCCAGCTTTGTGAATCCAGGGTCGACCCAACAAGCAGGAGTAAGATGGACGAATATCCATTACATAGAACGTTGAGCCGAAAACTTGGGAACCCACACGAATAGGGATGTCTACCTCACCGTGCACCATCCTCTTAGAACCGTCGAAGGCTCTAACAATGATGTTACTAGGTTTCAACTCCAGACCCTCACAATCTAAGCGATCCAATGCCTTCTTGGGTAAAACATTCAGGGAAGAGCCGGTATCTACTAACACATGTGCGAGAGTAGTGCCCCTGCATTCTATGGAAACATGCAGGGCATCATTGTGATTTTTCCCTTTGGCGGTAAGGTCCGCATCTGAGAACCCCAAGCCATTGTCAGCCGTCAAATTAGCCACACAGTCGGTGAATTGATCCGCGGAAGTCTCTTGCGGCACATGGGCCGTTTTCAGAAATGAAATCAGGGCTTTTGCATGGGCCTCTGAGCATAGCAACAATGATAGCATAGATATTTTGGAGGGAGTATGCCCCAACTGTTCAACAACATTAAAGTCACTCTTTTTGATAATTTTAAGAATTTCCTCCATTTCTTGCTGGGAGGCTTCCACAGCAGTCTTCTTTGGTGCCTCCGTCCTGGCAGGCAAATCGGTAGCAACTTCTTTGCCCCGAGTATCAGAAGACTCGGCGGCAGTAGTAGACACAGGAACTTGAACTGGAACATGCACACTTGCAGGTGTGATGGTGAGAGGTTTTCAGATAACTGGCGGTGCAATGTCAGGCGAGAAGAGCCTGCCACTGCGGGTAATCTTGGCGGGACCAGTGATGTTACTGATACTGGTATTGGTGTTGAACTCCTGCTTCACCCCGAGCACATACACATCGGCTCCATAATGCCATGGGACCGCTTTATCAGACTCATACGGGAGAGGCCCCGGGACAGTAATAGTGATGGGTGCAACAGACATAACTTGGACTGGTTTCTTTACGGGAGCTTTGGCAGGATTGTAGATTGTGACAACAGATATTTCTTCAACGGAAACAGACGGAACAACAGTTTTCTTGAATAGAATTTCCTTGCTATCCATCAGGCTTTGGATGCCTGATTTCAGCAGTGGACAAACGGTGGGGATAAGAGCACACAGGAGGCAACCCTTACTACAACCCGGAAATAAACCGGCTAGTAGTAAGTTCCTCTTAGCAGTCAAAAGAGGGGTAACAACTTCATTCACCGAAACAGCATACAATTCTTCCTCAATGGCATTTACCCTATGCTGGGGCATAGGGGCAGTTACAACATTCGGCCTCTCAGGCGCTTCAAACTGAATTTCCTTCGCGTCGATAAGATATTGCACTTTGTTTCTCAAGGCCCAGCAATCATCAGTAGTGTGCCCGGGACTATCAGAATGATAAGCACACCGGGCATTTGGGTATACTTAGGAGACGCAGTGTTCACGGCTTTAGGAGCTTCTTTGGTGGTCACCAAATTGGTTGATAGCAGTTGAGGTAAAATTTGAGATAAGGTCATACTCAGCCGAGTATACTGCCTCTTGGGCCTTTCACTTCTTTGTTGATTGTACTGCTGAGGAGCAACAACAGGTTTTGAAATGACCAGAGCATTGACGGCTTGGCGACTTTCTGGCTTGACTTGTCTTCTAGGACCATAGACGACACTTGCTTCTTTCTTAAAAGGCCTCTTCTCAGCACTCGCAGCAACACCCTTCTGAATCTTTCCTGACTTGATGCCAGCTTCTATTCTCTCGCCCGTTAAGATCAGATCGGTAAACCCCGCAGAAGAGTTACCAATTAGATGATTGAAGAAAGGCCCAAATAGGGTTCCTAGAAACATATCAACAAGTTCACGATCGGTTAAAGGAGGCTGCACCCTGCCAGCCAAATCCCTCCATTTTTGTGCGTATTCTTTGAATCCTTCGCTTGTTCCTAACGACATACCCTGAAGTTGGGTACGAGTAGGGGCAAGGTCAGAATTGTATTGGTATTGTTTGTAGAAAGCGGTGGCCAAATCTTCCCAATTTCGAACGCTGGTTCCTTCTAGCTGATAAAACCACTCCAACTGAGCTCCAGAAAGGCTGTCTTGAAAGAAATGAATCCAGAGGTTTTTATCTGCCGTATAGGGTTGGATCTTTCTCACGTAGGACCTAAGATGCATTTTGGGGCAGGACAGCCCATCATACCTTACAAACACTGGCACCTTGAATTTTGGGGGAATCACAATCCCGGAAACCAAACCCAAGTCTTCAAAATCCAAACCCGGAACTCTCTGTAGCTCCATGGCAGCTAATCTGTCTTCTAAACCCTTGTATTTATCATCAGCCGGAGGGTATTGCTGGTCAGAATAATCTTCATCCTCTTCAACCTCTTCTTCTTCCGCATCAGACTCGGAAGGCACCGCAACTCCATCTCTTTTACTGGTCCCTTCATCAGAAGTAGGAGGAAATTCAAGCACTCTTCGAGCTTCTCCGTCAAATCTTCTCCCCAAAGTAGCCACCCCGAGTCTCTTTTTCTTCTTCTTCACTGGGTCTTTGTTCCCAAATTGAGTCTTGATATCCTCCTGACCCTTAGCCAAGGTCATCAGGAGTTGCTGGAACTGTGCATTCTGAGCCTGTAGGTCTTTGATTGTTTGCTCGAGATCCATCCTACTGAAATAAACAGCAGACAGATAAGGAAACCTGGAATGAGACCTGCTTATGCACATGATGAATGGTATGCTTATGTATGCAATGCATTCAAGGATTTAGGACATTTAAAATTGTTTTAGACAAAGAAGAATGCACGTCATATTAATAAGAAGAAATTTGTCAGTACATAAATGCCCCATGGGCCAAATATTACAAAATAAACTTCTTAAGGCAGAAAGACATTGCGCATCCTCTTTGGTGCGATGTAGGTATTGAGGGCCTCTTGCTCGTGGAGTCGGCGGGTAAGCTCTAGAACCTTCTTTTCACTGGCGTAGTAGCTAGCTTCAAAAGTATTACGCTCCTCCTTGAGCTGAATCCAACTTTTCTGCATTTCCTCCCACGATGTAGGCATGTCTGGATGTAGGATGGTGTAGGGAACCTCTCCTTCATTGACGGGCTCTTTAATCACTGGGAGTATATGAGGATAAGGCATCATCAGACTTTGGGCTCGGGCTCGTACCCACTTGAGATAGGGCTCAAGAGGGATAGAGTTCTTGTGTCCCAGAGTCTTGCTATCAACCTTGTTGAGTTTTCCCCAAGCTCTGATGAATCTTTGGCGAAGTCCTTGCGCATCGTTGTCGAAGTCAAAAACTAGGCTAGGAATCAACATATCATGAGGGCCATCCCTCCGTGCATATCCAAATTGCCTCAAAGCTAGGCAAGGGTTGTAGGTAATACCCCCTCTAATTCCCAGTAAAGGAACATTAGGAAATTCTCCGCAGCGATCGACAATGATGACATTTTCTCTGGACCGAGAACACCAATGCACATCAAAATGAGTAAGAGTCATCAATCGTTGGGACCACCTTGTACCTTGGTCATTCTTCAAGACAGACTGTGGAAGGTGCGAAATAAACCACCTTGCAAGGATAGGAGTACAGCACATGAGAACACCCCTCTTTCTCATTGTTCGTGTGTAAAATGAGTGAATAATGTCCCCAAGCAATATCGGTATTGGATTTCTGGACAAGAAGATTTTAACAGCGTTGATATCTACCAATTGGTCAGGATTTGGGAACAAGACCAACCCATAGATAAGGAGTGCCTCAATCTCTTCAAAGGCTTGTAGGTCCAATGAGTTCCAACATTCTTGTGCCTTCTCAAACAAGAATTTTGCTAAGAATCCCTTGACGCCGCTTCTGGTTTCCCAATGACCCTTGATGTCAGATGGTTGTAGATGTAATGCTCGAGCAACATCTTCCGGCTTTGGTTCCTTTTCCGTACCGTTGAAGGGTAGTTGATTAAGGATAGGAATTCTCAGGAGTTGAGAAAACTCCTCCAAAGTGGGTACCAATTGATAATCAGGGAAAGTGAAACAGTGGTGAAGAGGGTCAAAGAACTGGAATAGCACTTTCATCATGTCTTCTTCAATGTTGGTGTTGACTAGGCTGAGCAGTCTACCATGTCTTTCACTGAAGGATGAGTTTTCCGGAATTCTTGAGGTGATCTCCTTGAGTTGAGGAGAGATTCTCACAAGGTTGACTTGAATGGTATTTCTGCGAGGAATTTCCATGTCCTACAAAACAAGAACAAAGATGAAAATCCAAAACCCTTGAAATGGTTAGTGAATGCATATGATGTTTTATGATGTTTATGATGTATGCATAAAACATATGTACAAGCAAATCACACCAAACCCTAGTTTCAGGCTTGCATGGGGTTTCATAGGTAAGTACCCTCTTGAGTGTAGTTGGCTTAAAAACCTGTCCTATAAATAGTAACCGGGTTCTAAGGAGCTCAATATCACTGGATTGTTTTCATTATTCATTGTTTTGGTTTAGCCACTTAGCTAGCGACCAAAATATTCCAAGAAAACAACCCTCAATGAGTGTAGTATCGAGTATCTACCAACTTCGGACTGCACCAAAGCCGGTCATCTCACTACCCCTAATAAAAGGCCAAGATGGTCAAGTAAGGTTCTAGGTCATTAGTGCTTAGTGACATCACTCAGCGGCCCCGTACTCTCCTTGATTGAACTCAAGGGTTACCGGTACTCACAAATATGTCGCACTAATATAGCTATCGCTTCGACCGTGTCGGTATACCCCGCACAGTTTCCACAACGTATTGCTATCTATGAATGTTTCCCAAAATCCGGGTGTAGGATTGCAAACCCAAACAATAGAGCCAAGATATAAAGCAAACAATTCAAACAATTAGTCATGCAAGAGGGTGATCTAAGCCCTAAGGTTACTCCACTTTTAAAATAATCCCCAGCAGAGTCGCCAGTTCTGTAATACGGTGGGAGAACTGACTATGGTTTTGCGTTTGTTTTCGCAAATGTTTCGGTTGAGCAAGAGTCGCCACCGACTTTTTATTTTATCCTAAGGAAAGGTTAAAAAGCACAGCAAAAAACCTTTTGAGATGTTTTCTTGGGTTCGGGGAGTAGATTATAGAAAGGGAAGGTATTAGAACCCTTTCTATCCATGGTTATCCATGGGCTCTTAGTTACTTGCTTAGATCACTTGCCTTTTGTTTTCAATTGTTTTAAATGGTGCTTGTGTGTGTGGGTTTGAAAATGTTTTGAAAAGAGGCCAATGTGGTGGCAACCTTTGTAATGATCCATGTGGGGATGTATACAAAGATGTATGTCTTTTGAAAAGGTTTTCATTTGTTTTTGAAAGTTGTTTTGAAAGTGTTGTGAGGTGTGTTTTAGAAAATAGGCAAGTGTTTTTGTATTGCAAGTTTGATTCAAGTAACTAAGAGGTTATCTACTCCTATATTTCTCAAAGTTTTATTGCTATGTTTTAACCCTTTTAATAAGTTTGTTCCACCATTGTATTTGGTGGGCAATCTTATGTTAGGATGTGAAAGGGACGGGCGCGGGTCATCGTTTAGACCATAATTGCAATGGTGCCAAGTATCTTTGGGCAATTTTCCTTTAAGGGACTTGATCATTTTTAGGCAACTTTTCGAAAGCGTCATCGAGGGACTATGATCATTTGATTTGTTTGTTTTGAAAAGTGTTATCGAGGGACTATGATCATTCAATTTATTTGTTTTGCCCAAAGAGACCTAACATGCAATATGGCCCATTTTTGAAAGGCAACAAGTGGAATACCCTAGGGGGTGCAAGTGTGATTTGTGTGTCCATTTTCATGCTTGTTTGTCTTATACTAGGTCCAACTATTTTGTTCATTTTTTATTCGCATATAAACCCTAATTCTAGCATTGTATTTTAGAAAGCGATAAAGTGCGAAATTTAAATTCCTACGCTATTACAACACAATAATATAGGGAGGGGGGTACAATGTTTCAAATGGGGAGGTATTTAGACAGGAAATTGAATCTAAGCTATTACATCAATATTGAATATTTGCAAGGTAATTTAATTGCATAAATAAAATAAAAATAGAACAAATATGCAAGAATGCAAAAAATGGTTTTTTATATGTATAAAAAAAAGAGGATTATTTATGTAAAATAAAAAGAAAATAAAAAATATTATTTTTTGGAGTATTTTTGAATTTAGGGCAAAACCCTAATTTTTATTAAATGAAATGTATTATTATTTAATTTAATACAAGTATTTATTGATTATGTACAAAATAAAATAAAGTGAAGTATTTGTCAAAAATATATTTTTACATTAAATATTAATAATAATAAAAAAAACCAAAAGTGTATATATTTGTATTTACCCTAAATATATTAAAAATATATGTATATATATGTATTATTTTAAATATGTATTATATATATAAATAATAATAATTTTTAATATTAAAAAAAAGTATTTTTTATGTAAAATATTTTCAGAGGGTATAATAAAATAAAAATGAAAATAAAAGTATTTCTACCTATTTCTCAATATTTTAATGAAATGTATATATTTATTTATCTAAGTATTAATCAAAAGAAAATCATATAAATACCTAATAAATTAAAAAATGGTGAGAAAAAATATTTTTATATTTTTTATGTCATGAGAAAAAATAAACAAAGTCAATCAAAAAAGAAAAAGGTCAAAAAGTCAAAGAAATAAGCAAATGGGCCTTGGGGGTGTGAAAGCAAAAGAGTGGTGCAAATAAGAAAAGTATTCCAGGCCCAGCCCAGAACCAGTCATCTTCAACCTCTGAACAACATCACTCACGCGTTTTCTATCTCTTGATTCCTGGACTTTCAAGCAAAACTCATAACATGAAAAGTGTAGAGCATGAGAAGACGAATTCAACCATGTAAATAACTTGACTTAACTCTCTAAGACGAGGGAGAATTTCTTCTCCCCCAATTTCTGACCTAACTTTTATGCCATGTTCAGACTCAAAATTCTTGCAGCACACATAACATAAATGAAATCTAACTATATGGGCATGTTCAGGGCTATGATTGTGACATATTTCCTTCACAAACCTAAAGCTAACAATGCCTAATAAGAGAGATAGAACTTCATGAAGATACCTGTTCAGTTGGAATCGTGCTTTGCAATGGAGGAGTTTTCAGAGCAAGATGATGATTTGTATAGCTTCCTTGAAGTGTAAGGATGTTATTCCAAGTTCTACTTTGTCTTGAAACTCCCTGAATCGTGCTAGAGAACTTCAACTGCAAAACAGAAAAACAAAAATGGTGAAGTGGCTTAGAGGTGTTACAGATCGTGCTTTTGCTTTTGGTTAGCTTGCATAGATGGTATGGAAGGTGTGTGAACTGGTTTGGGCAAGAGAGCTCAAGAGAAATGAGAGATAGCACTCAAACTGCAGGGCCTGCCCTGTTTTTGCAGTTTGAGAGTGATTCTGAGATGGAGGGTGTTTTGAAGGAAAAGGGCTCGTGTATTAGCTTGGTTGTGTACTACAATCCATCTTTGAAGTGCAATTTGAAATTCCAAGTGGAAGTGTATGGAAAATGGCCTTGAAGTGGGGTAGAAAAACTTGTCAAAATAGGTCAAAAATTTACTAAGTTAAGAATGGTTTAGTGCCCTTATTCAAAAATTTGTAACTTGAGATACAAGCTTCAAATGAGAAAACTTTGTGAATCAAAGTTGTAGATTATGCAACAAGCTACAACTTTCATGTTTTGACTTTTGTTTGAATCCAAATGAATCATGGTGAAAAAGTGGGGCAAAATTGGGAAAAAATTAGGGTTTTCCATAACTTAGAAAAATTCTAAGTTATGAAAAATTCCATTTTAAACCCTAATTTGCATTTCTTGGTTTCTTGGTGAACAAGTTTCATGATTTGGCATGTTTTGATGAAAAATGAATCTTGACTCTTGATTTTGACCAAAAAGTCAAAGTTTGACTTTTCAGTGTACAGTCAAAATTGATCAATTGACTGGGAAATTCAACTGTCAATCTTGTGTACTTGGGATCTTTTGAGTTTGTTGAGCATGTCAAGACAATTCCATGGGATCCTTGAGTCCATATGTGATCTAGGTTTGCCATTGGCTAGGTCAAACAGTCAAAAATTGCCTTTGTGCAGTCAAAACCCTACAAATGACCATTTTGCCCTTTTGGTGATCTGATCAAATTTCTTGTGGAATTGTGATCCCAACTTGATCAAATGGTCCATATGAGTTCATAATGTTGATGTGGGTCAATTTTCATGAGATTTGACTGTCAATTGGCCACAGTTGACTTTTTCCCCAATACAGCTGATTTCTAGGTCAACTGTCCAATTGACTGGGTAAAACTTGGAATCAAGACTTGAAACTTGGTATGGGTAAACTTGGGAGTCCAACATGAAGCATGAAAGTCATTTTAGGCATTTTAGGTCAAAACATCTTTGTGCAAACACAAACCCTAATTTGGGTCAACAGTGCAAGGAGAAATCTTGAGCAGAGGAACCCTAATTGGACCTTGATCTTCAAAGGTCTTGATGAGAAAATGTTGAGGAAATGGGAGGGAAAATTTTGGGGTACAACAGGTGGTTGTACCCTTCCGGCCAAGTCATGCCATTTCTGGGCGTATTCTTTGAATCCCTCATTTGAGGCCATCCCCATACCTTGTAGCTGAGTACGGGTTAGCGCCAGGTCGGCGTTGTATTGATACTGGCGATAGAAGGCAGGTGCCAAGTCTTCCCAGTTATGCACCTCTGACCTCTCAAGCTGGTAAAATCAATCTAGCTGTGTACCAGACAGGCTGTCCTGGAAGAAGTGTACCCAAATATTTCTATCGGATGAGTGAGGTTGAATTTTTCTGACATACGACCTCAGGTGCATCTTCGGGCAAGACAGACCGTCGTATTTTGCAAAAGTTGGCACCTTAAACTTTGGAGGGATCACAATCCCAGCAATCAATCCCAATTCTTCAAAATCTAACCCGGGAACCCTTTGCAGCTCCATAGCTGCCAATCTATCCTCCAGATTTTTGTATTTGTCGTCCGCTGGCGGGTATTGCTGCTCTGAATAATCTTCATCTTCCTCAACCTCTTCCTCTTCAGCCTCGGACTCAGAAGGTAATGCCGCTCCTTTTCCCTTACCGGTCCCCTCATCAGATGTGGAGGGGAATTCAAGAACTCTCCTAGCTTCATTCTCAAATCTTCTTCCCAGTGTAGCTACCCCAACTCTTTTGTTTTTCTTTTTTCCTTTTTCTTGCTCTTTATTCCCTAACAGTGCTTTAAGATCCTCCCGACCCTTTGCCAAGGTCATAAGGAGCTGTTGAAACTATGAGTTTTGTGCCTGCAGATCTTTGACCGTCTGCTCGATATCCATCTTACTGAAATAAACAGCAGAAAGATAAGGAAACCTGGTGTGAAGACCTGTTTATGCATATGATGAATGATATGTTTATTCATGCAATGCATTCAAGGATTTAGAAATTCAAAATTGTTGCAGACAAAAAGAACACACGTCATATTAATAAGAAGAAATTTTGTCAGTACATAAATGCCCCATGGGCCAAATATTACAAAAACTTCTTAAGGTAAAAAGACATTGCGCATCCTCTTTGGTGCGATGTAAGTGTTGAGGGTCTCCTCCTCGTGAAGTCGGCTGGTAAGCTCCAAAACCTTCTTCTCACTGGCGTAGAAGCTGGCTTCAAAAGTATCCCTTTCTTCCTTGAGTTGGATCCAACTCTTCTGCATTTCCTCCTATGATGTTGGCATGTCAGGATGTAGGATGGTGTATGGAACCTCTCCTTCCTTAACAAGCTCTTTGATCAAAGGGAGAATGTGAGGGTAAGGCATCATAAGACTCTGGGCGCGGGTTCGTACCCACTTGAGGTAAGGCTCAAGAGGGATGGAGTTCTTGTGTCCCAGTGTCTTGCTATCTACCTTGTTAGGCATCCTCCAAGCTCTGATGAATCTTTGGCGAAGTCCTTGCGCATCGTTGTCGAAGTCAAAAACTAGGTCAGGAATCAACATGTCATGAGGGCCATCCCTCCGAGCATATCCAAATTTTCTCAAAGCCAGACAGGGGTTGTAGGTAATGCCTCCCCTAATGCCAAGTAATGGAACATTAGGGAACTCACCACAATGATCGATGATGATGGCATTTTCTCTGGACCGAGAACACCAATGTACATCAGAATGTTTGAGGGTCATCAATCGTTGCGACCACCTCAAGCCTTGTTCATTCTTCAAAACTGATTGTGGAAGGTGAGAAATAAACCACCTTGCAAGAAGAGGAGTACAACACATTAGAACACCTCTCTTCCTCATTTTTCGTGTGTAAAATGAGTGGAGGATGTCCCCAAGCAATGTAGGTATGGGATTCTTGGACATGAAAATCTTGACAGCATTTACATGTATAAGTTGGTCAGGATTTGGGAACAGGACCAACCCATAAATGAGGAATGCCACAATCTCTTCAAAGGCTTGTAGATCCAAAGAATTCCAACACTCTTGTGCCTTCTCAAACAAGAATTTTGCCAAGAAGCCTTTGACACCACTTCTAGTTTCCCAATGCCCCTTGATGTCAGATGGTTGCAAGTGTAGTGCTTGAGCAACATCTTCAGGTTTTGGTTCTTTTTCAGTACCGTTGTAGGGTAGTTGATTAAGAATAGGAATTCTCAGGAGTTGAGAAAATTCCTCCAAAGTAGGCACCAATTGGTAGTCGGGGAATGTGAAACAGTGGTGAAGGGGGTCAAAGAATTGGAACAACACTTTCACCATGTCTTCTTCAATGCTGGTGTTGACTAGGTTGAGAAGTCTACCATGTCTTTCACTGAAGAGAGAACTTTCTGGAATTCTGGATGTAAGCTCCTTGAGTTGAGGAGGGTGACTCACAAGGTTGACTTGGATAGTTTTCCTGCGAAGAGTTTCCATGACCTACAAAACAAGAACAAAGATGAAGATCCAAACCCTTGAAATGGTTAGTGGATGCATATGATGTTTTATGATGTCCATGATGTATGCACAAACACATGTACAAGCAAGTCACACAAAACCCTAGTTTCAGGCTTGCATGGGGTTTCATAGGTAAGTACCCTCTTGAGTGTAGTTGGCTTAAAAACCTGTCCTATAAATAGTAACCGGGTTCTAAGGAGCTCAATATCATTGGATTGTTTTCCACGTTCATTGTTTTGGTTTAGCCACTTAACTAGCGACCAAAATATTCCAAGAAAACACCCTCAATGAGTGTAGTATCGAGTATCTACAACTTCAGACTGCACCAAAGCCGGTCATCTCACTACCCCTAATAAAAGGCCAAGATGGTCAAGTAAGGTTCTAGGTCATTAGTGCTTAGTGACATCACTCAGCGGCCCCGTACTCTCCTTGATTGAACTCAAGGGTTACCGGTACTCACAAATATGTCGCACTAATATAGCTATTGCTTCAACCGTGTCGGTATACCCCGCACAGTTTCCACAACGTATTGCTATCTATGAATGTTTCCCAAATCCGGGTGTAGGATTTCAAGCCCAAACAAGAGAATCAAAATGTAAAGCAATCAAAGCAAACAATTAGTCATGCAAAAAGGGTGATTTAGGCCCTAAGGTTACTCCACTTTTAAGTATTCTCCCCAGCAGAGTCGCCAGTTCTGTGATACGGTGGGAGAACTGACTTGAGGTTTTGCGTTTGTTTTTGCAAATGTTTCGGTTTAGCAAGAGTCGCCACCGACTTTTTATTTTATCCTAAGGAAAGGTTAACAAGCACAGGAAAAACCTTTGAGATGTTTTCTTGGGTTCGGGGAGTAGATTATAGAAAGGGAAGGTATTAGCATCCTTTCTATCCATGGTTATCCATGGGCTCTTAGTTACTTGCTTAGATCACTTGCATTTGCTTTTCAATTGTTTGAAATGGTGCTTTGTGTGTGGTTTTTGAAAATGTTTTGAAAAAGATGCCTTGTCTAGGCAACCATTGTAACAATTCTTGTTTGAATGTTTTACAAGGGTGTTTGTCTTTTTGAAAAGATGTTTCAATGTTTTTGAAAGTTTGTTTGGAAGTTGTGTTGTGATGTGTGTTTTGAAAAATGGCAAGGATTGTTTTGCAAGTTTGGCCAAGTAACCAAGAGCTATCTACCCTAAATTTCTCAAAGATCTTTCTTGTGTTTTAACCCTTTTAACAGTGTTGTTTCACCATTGTATTGGGTGAACAACCTTGTGTTAGGATGTTAACGGGACGGGCGCGGGTCATCGTATAGACCATGAATGCAATAGTGTCAAGTATTTTGACAATTATCTTGAGGGACTATGATCATTTGTTTAGGCAACAAGATAGCGTCATCGAGGGACTATGATCATTTCATTTGTTTTTGTTTTGTTTTGTTTTGCCAAAGTACTTGACATACAAACATGGCCCATTTTTGAAGGCAACAAGTGGAGTAACCCTAAAGGTGCACGTGTGCATTGTGTTTGTTTTTCATGCATGTTTATCTTGAATTAGGTCAAGCTATTTGTTGATTGTTTTTGCATACAAACCCTAAGTCTAAACATGACATAATTGAAAGCTTTTAAATGCGGAAATTTAAATGCTAAGTTATTACAACAATGATTATGGGGATGGGGATACAAGTTTGAATTTGGGGAATATTTGACAAGGAAATAAAATCTAAATTATTACAACCATATTGAATATACAAATATTTAACATTTAAATAAATACAATGTAAATAAATATCAAAATGCAATGTATTATGCAAAAAAGGATTTTTTATGTATGTAAAGAGATTTTCATATTTGAAGTATAAACAAAATAAAAAAAGTCATTTTTTTTGTTATTTTTGTTGTTTAGGGCAAAACCCTAATTTTCAAGTAAATAGTATTTATTTATTAATTATGTACAATATTTGTTAATTATATACAAAAAATAAAAAATATATTGTAAAAAAAAGTATTTTTAGTGTCATATATTAATAAAAATAAAAATGTATTATTTTCATATTTTATCCTAAGTATTCTAATAAATATAATATACAAGTATTTATATATATATTTACTAAACCTATTAAATATAAAAAGATAAAATTAATTATTTATGTATATGAAAAAAATGTATATTTAAGAAAATATTTTCAAGAGATAAATAAAAATAATAACTAAAAAAAAAAAATTTATATTATTTTTTAGGGTTTTAATAAAAAAGGGTTTGTATTATTTACATACATATACCTAATAAAGCAAATAAATATCAAATAAATATAAAAAAATGTGAAAAAATATTTTTAGTGTTTTTTATGTTTGAGCAAAAAATAAAAAGTCAGAAATAAAAATGAAAACACAAAAAATGACAAGTATTCAACATTTGGGCCAGGGGGTGCAAAACTAAAAAAGGGGTGCAAAAAGTAAGGATGACTCAGGCCCAGCCCAAGCCATCATCTTCTTCCTCCAGCTTCTGTCAAACGCGCGCTTCCTTGTTCAAAATACAAACTCCTGATTCTTTGATTTTTAGCAAAAACTCATAACATAAACAATGTAGAGCATCAAACCACGATTTCAAACATGTAAAAAACTTGTCCTAACTCTAAGAAATCAGGGATAATTTCTTCACCCCCAATTTCTGACCTAGTTTTTCTTCAATGTTCTTGGTTAAAATTCTCACAGCATGCTTAATATAAATGAAAAGTGACCACATGTATGGCTTCAGGGCTATGAGTAGAGCATGTTTCATTCACAAACCTAAGCTTAATCATGCCTGGATAGAGAGATAGAAGTCCATAGATTACCTGTTTCAACTTGACTCGAACAGAGAAATGTGGCCAACTTCAACGGAGTTTGAGCTTCTGTATAGCTTTCCTGAAGTCCAATGAAGCTTCTCCAACACCTAGCTTGCTTTGAATCACTCTGTATCGTGCTATGGAAGTTCACCTGCACAACTTGAAAGTAAAAATGGCAAACGTGGTTAGGGGTGTTACAACTTGAGTTCAAGGCTTGGGATATTTTCAGTGGATGATATGGAAGGTGTTTGAAAGGTTTCTAGCCAAAGTGCACGAGTGGATTGAGTTGTGGACCTCAATCTGCAGCAGGTGCCCTGTTTTTGCAGCAAGATGATGTTTTTGTGTTTTGGGAGGTATGAGGGATGGTTGAATCGCGCCTTAGGTCTGCTTGGGTGTATGAAAGATATTCACAAGGTTTGTTCTTGGCTTTCTTGACAGGAAGTGGAAGTTGGCTTGAGTTTGCAAAGTTTCTTCTATTGTAAGCAAAGATAATGTGTAAGTTGAAATACAAGCATGCACGATGCCTAATGTATGCTGCATATCTTTCCCTTGAGACTTGCAATATAGATTTGATTTGGCTTCAGAGATATGGCCCCCCTATGCCCAAAGATCATGTATTGACATAAAGTATCACTTTATCAAAATGGCAATTTTGCTTTTTCCAATTAAGGGTTAATTTTATGTGCAATGCCCAAAGGGAAGAAATAACACCTTAACACAATGGTTAGGCATTTAATTATTGAGTTTGAAGAGGTTTAGAGGCATGCAAGCTAGCACAAACCATGCCGATTTGAAAAATGCAAGTTGTGATGATCATGCCTTGGCCATGAACAAAAGTGAGTTTTTGCCAACTTTGCAAATTCGATTCTCTCTAACCACAAGGGTGTTTGAGAAGTTCTTGGACAATTTAGAAAGCTTAGAATGTGTACTATAATCCATCTTTGTAATGAAAATTGAAACTCCAAGTGGAACCATGTGAAAAATGGCCAAGAAGTTGGACAAAAATCCTGCCTAGAATAGGGCAAAATTTTTTCTAAGTTAAAAATGTTTTGTACCCTTGTTCCAAAAATCATAACTTGAGATACAAGCTTCCTTTGAGAAAACTTTGTGAATCAAAGTTGTAGATTTTGAAATGGACCACAACTTTCATGTTTCAAGTTTTGTTTGAATCCAATTGCATCTTGGTGAAAAAATGGGACAAAGTTAGGAAAAAATAAGGAAATTTCATAACTTAGAAAACTTCTAAGTTATGAAATTTTTCATTTTAAAATCCTAATTTGCAATTTTGGGTTTCTTGATGAACAAGTTTCATAATTTGACATGTCTTGATGAAAAATGAATCTTGGCACTTGATTTTGACCAAAAAGTCAAAGTTTGACTTTTCAGTATACAGTCAAATTTTGATCAGTTGACTGAAAAATTCATCTGTCAATCCTATGCATTTGAGATCTTTTGAACTTGTTGAGTGAGTCAAGACAATACCATTGAGTCCTTGAGTTCATATATGAGCTTGGTTTGCCATTGGTTAGATCAAACAGTCAAAAATTGCCTTTGTGCAGTCAAAACCCTAAAAATGACCATTTTGCCCTTTGGGTGATCTGATCAAATTTCTTGTGGAATTGTGATCCAAACTTGACCAAATGGTTCATGTGAGTTCATAATGTTGATGTGGGTCAAATTTCATGAAGTTTGACTGTCAATTGGCCACAATTGACTTTTTCTCCAATACAGCTGATTTCTAGGTCAACTGTCCAATTGACTGGGCAAAGATTGGAATTAAGGCTTGAAACTTGGTATGGATAAACTTGTAAGTCCAACATGAAACATGAAAGTCACTTTGGGCATTTTAGGTCAAAACATCCCTGTGCAAACTCAAACCCTAATTTGGGTCAACACTGCAAGGAGGGGCCTTGAGCAGAGCAAACCCTAACTTGATCTTGAGCTCCAAGAGTCTTGTGATGAGAAAATGTTGATGAAATGAGAGGGCAAATTTTGGGGTACAACACTATTAAACACATACTTTGTAAAAATCAATTGTGAAAAATAGAAAAATAAATGTTTTTTTAGGATTAATAGAGTTGTAATAATAAAAGGGTTTAAAGTTTACTAAATGAGACAATAAACATCCAAAATTACAATTAGTTGAAAATAATTTTACATAAAAGTTCAAAAAGAGAATGATCTAAAAGAGTTAAGTTTAATGTTGTATTGATTAAATTTGGTACTATGGTTAAAATATATAAACTAAAAATGAAAAGTCAGTAGTACAACTGAAATAAAATTTTCTTTTATTTTCTTTAATTATATAAAAAATGTAATAATTCGTACGTTCGCATAGATTATGGTATGATTAACCGTATATTTACACGATACTGATGTGTTACATGTGCGTTCGCACGGGTACATGTGTGATACGCACATTTTTGTTTTCAAAATGTAATAAAAATATTAATAAAAAAACAAAATAAATTTAGCAAAATAGTTAATTATTTATAAAAGAAAAACAATTTTTTTAAAATAAATGTTACACCAAAATTGTTTTACATATCAATAATGTATTATTTCATTTTTCATATATTATCTTTATAATGGTTTTTGACTCCTAACACCTTTTATGCTAGTGCTTCAAAGACATTGTCAAAAACAAATGAGCCAAATAAAGACACGTTCTTAGGTTTTGATTTTTTCTTTTGATCTCTATGAGGGACTATAGCAATGGAAAGACCTAAACATCATAAAATCGAACTTGTTTGTTCCACAGTATTTTTACCATTTTGATAGAAGTATATCCATTATAAATGTTTTGTTTATTCATTCAGATGTGATTGAAATACAAAAGTGATCAAATGTTTTTGCCTGTGGAGTGTTGTGTCCTGCAAAATATCGTCCTGGAAATTGTCCTCCTTTATATCTTGATCTTGTACATGTTTGGATATCATGCATGGTTAACAAATGAA
Source organism: Vicia faba (assembly GCA_948472305.1). NCBI lineage: Eukaryota > Viridiplantae > Streptophyta > Magnoliopsida > Fabales > Fabaceae > Vicia > Vicia faba. The sequence continues at coordinate 810,010,931 of OX451741.1, forward strand.
GATGTTGTTTTTTCTGGCATTTAATCGATAACATAAATTTAAGGCCTATCCATGTTTCAAATTTTAATTATAAGTGGTCAATTTTTTTTTGTCAAATAGTCTATTATAAATACAATATAGACTAACCTGCCACCACAATATGCATGCACATGAAATTACAACAAACAAACAAAAAAAGCTAAACCACTTAAAAGTTAAATCTCATACCAGCTACTAAAAGAACTCTCATAATATCTCACATAGACTACAATATTCTCTATAGTCAAAACTTCTGCTAAATCAAATCAAAAAATCCACAAATTTAGCGTCAACATTCAAATTGAACGCGTTTCCAATGTCCGACACATATAGTTACTTATGATTTCTTCAAGAATTCCATTTTACTCATTGTGTAACACTCTTCAACCATACCATATTATCAACACTATCAGGATATGCTCATCCCTTTCAATTTTCTCTGTGTCATGTAAGTATCTCCATTCTATATGAAACCAACATTTTATTCATGTCCTTTGTTTTTTTTTATAATCATAAGTCCAGAACCACCAAAAAAACATTTAAATTCATTTCAACTGATTTTTTGCACAAAATTTATTCATCACCACATATTCATAATTAATGACTCTTTAACTGAAGTTAAAGGTGAGTTAAAATCAATCATTGAGATTACAAACATAATCAATGATTGACTTAGCTCACATTCAGTTATACTTTAAATAAAACATTATCATCATCAAGGATAGATGCTTGTAGCATAACATGTATATAACAAATAAAACAAATTAAATCAAATTATCAAAAATTAACTAAATTAAATTACAAATAATAAAGTGATTAATAGATAACTTACTCATGCCACTCATAATAATCAGACCCGAATCAAAAAAAAAAAAACAATCAAAATGGTTTTTACCATTTTTTTGATTTAATAGAGATTTATCATTCCAGACAGTTGAGAAAGAGTTTATTAGGTAAGAAATATGGACCACAATTATTGATAATAGTTCTTCTTTAGTAGGAGAGTTTTTACCTATACACCATATCATCTATAGTACACCATTAAAATAATAAATATAATTAAATAACTTTCTCACATATCTAAATAATATAATAATGTTTTAAATTTCATGATTCTTAATTTATTTTAACATTCTCTTTGCAGATTTATTATTTTCTCCTACACACAACACACCAACAAAATATTAAATATGTAAATTATATGTAAAATTGACACTTATATGTAAAATAATAAATCATAATTTTTTTATACCTGCTGCAAGGAGGGTGAAAAAAAGATGAACATGGAGAAATTCATTTTCATTCGGTGAATTTGTTTGAAAATTTTATGAGAATTTTTCTTCCTTTCAAACTATTATTTGTGGTGTACACTTATAATTGAGTAACACTATTTATAGACTTTAAGATATTGTGATATGACTTTTTGTGAGAATTTATTTCTTTCCATTTTAAGATATTAAATATTTATTTATATTATTCATCACTTAATTCATATACAACTTATTTTGATTAATGTCTAATCACCTTCGCATATACATATAAATTGTAAAAATTGTTTCTACTTAAAACTACTAGAATTTTAAAAATACTAGATTTCTATAAATTGTTTCTACTTTATATTAAGGAAATTTGATATTCCTTCTACTTTAAACTACTAGGTTTTTAAAATTAATTTTACATACTTTTAACATAATACATAGTTATACTCATTTTCAGTAATAAAATAATTTTTATTTAATAAATTAATCTTACTAATAGTAGTTTGTCAAATAAATTTTGCTTTTTATAATATAAAATAATTCGATAGTAATAATAATAAGTGATACTTCATGATCGAGTTGATCAAAATATTTGTACTTTCTAAAATATCAAATGTGTGGCAACCATTAGTAATTTGTATACTTTTATTGGTGTGTGATTCAAATTAGTAGATGCATGAGTGTAATATATACTAGTACTATGTAATATGATACAAGCAACAAGCATAACATGGAGCGTAGTGTAATATTAAATAAAATAACTCTAAATAGTGTATTATTTATTGTAGAAATGATATTTTTACTGTTTTTTATGTAATTTATCAAAAAATTAAGGGCAATTTGATCAATAGAGAATAAGTGTAAATGGTTTATTTTTATATTTAGTTTTGTTTCTCTCATCTCTCGTAGTAGCGCTTTTTCATGAAATTCTTCTCTTAGTTTTGTAACACCTCTTTCTCAATACACGATTTTGCTGGTGCTCTTCCTCTTTCAACACACGATTTTGTCGACACTCTTCCTCTTTCAACAATTAAAACATCTCTCAACCAACGATCGAGGCGGCATTGTTCTTTAACTTGCGACGACGTTGTTCTTCAGCTCTCAGTGACGTTGTTCTTTAACTCGCGGCAACGGCGATGCCGTTCTTCAACTCGCGGCGGCGACGACTGTTCTCTTCCTCAACTCGTGATAATTAATCTGTCAATTAGATGTATAATATAAATTTATAACATAATTAATTAATACTGTGTAAAATAATGATTAATATTGTGTATAAGTTGGTTAACAAACACTTAGACATGAATAAAAGTTTATAATATTCTTTATTAAAAAATTGGTTAATACTCCCTCCGGTGCTTTTTATAAGGAACACTTTGAAAAAATCACACAAACCAAGGAAGCTAATTCTTTTATTAATAATTTTAAAAATGATTATTTCATTCCAAAACTAACCTTCAAATATTAATCATAGTCATTATTATTCTTGTCTCTTGTAATTATCAATACACCACTATGCTTAATTCCAATAATATCTTTTGCTATTCACAAGAAGAGTTATGTTAATTACCACACATATTACTCCATTGCTACTCAAGCTTCACGTTGGATTTAATTTCAGAAAAACAAAACTTTTGTTAATTTGGCTTTCCCACCATTTTATATTAGCAATTTACCTCCAAATTTTTAACAAGTAAACTTTTGAAATTTCAAAGGTTAAATTTTGAAACATTATCACAAAAACTCTACACTTTCAATCACTCTCTATATAAAGAGATTGAGCTTTCCATATTTACTTTCATTCATCCTAAAAAATGCCTCTTGACATAGACTTAAATATCACTTTCTCTTTTCCAGAAGAACAATCATCTTCTATATGTGAGTCTATTGCACCATCAAATATTGAAACACCTCAATTTGAGTTTGAGCTAAATCATCCATCAAATCTCATTGTTGAAGATAACATGAACCAAGATGTGCCATCAAATATAGAATCATCTGAATTTGAGTTTGAGTTAACTCATTTCCCATATGTCAATGATGAAGGTAACATGAATCAATTTTTTTCCATTCAAGAAGAAACAAGCAACAATGATTCTTTTTCAATTGAAAATGGTGAGTAATTATTTCAAATAATAGTAGTGACACTATCATTTTATTTTCTTTTCTTATTTTAATTTTCTTTCGTATTTTTTTGAATTACAAGTGTATTATGAGTAGCATGAAATTATAAAAAGTAGGTTGAAATTATGTACAGTAGCATGAAATACATATATGCAAATTATCATGTTTATGGATGAAAATACATGCATGAAATTATACTATTTGTAGGCAAAATTATCACCTTTGATTGATTCTTTAACTCTTCCATCACATTTTTATCATTTGTGCAGACTCATTGACAAGTGAAATCAATTCAAGAAAACGGGGATTTCTAACTAATGAACAAAGGAAGGCTATATATCATATACTGTTGAGTTTGAGTCCGGATGGGAAGTCACATAAATATGGAGTAATACCACGAATAGCTGCACTATACAATGCTCATAGAAGTGTCATTTACCGTATATGGAATCAAGTAAAGGACACAGGTAATGTTTGTCATAGAAAAACATTGTGTGGAAGGAAAAGGGTCCAATTGGACTTTGAGAGAATGCGTCAAGTACCGTTATCAAAACGATCAACCTATCGAGCTCTATCTAATGCTCTTAACATTCCTAAGACGTCATTGATAAGGTTGCAAAAGTCAGGAGTTATACGACGTCATTCAAGTACGCTTAAGCCGTATTTAAAAGAGGATAACATGATTAATCGTTTAAGGTTTTGTAAGGATATGCTTGATAGTAACAGCTTGCCTCATGATCCAAAGTTTATTTCTATGCATAATATTGTTTTCATCGATGAAAAATGGTTTTATATTACCAAAACCAAAAACAATTATTACTTGCTTTCGGATGAAGAAGAGCCATATAGAACATGCAAAAGCAAGAACTTTATTGGTAAGCTTATGTTCTTAGCTGCTGTGGCTAGACCTAGGTTTGACGATGAAAAGAATGTGACGTTCTCAGGGAAGATTGGTATATTTCCATTTGTGTATGAACAACCATCTAGAAGAAGTAGTGTCAATAGAGTAGCAGGGACATTAGAAAGGAAACCTATAACTTCGGTTACAAGAGAGGTGAATAAATCTTTCTTAATAAGTAAAGTCCTACCAGCCATTAAGAGTATGTGGCCAAGAGAAGATGTAGGGAAGATAATCTACATTCAGCAAGATAATGCAAGGTCACATATTTCTACAAATGATCCCGATTTTTGTAGAGCAGCAAGTGAAGATGGGTTTGACATTCAAATGACTTGCCAACCACCAAATTCACCGGATTTGAATGTATTTGACTTAGGCTTTTTCAATGCCATACAGTCTTTGCAGCAACAAGAAGCGGTGAATTCAATTGACGAACTTATTGATGCGGTGCAAAAAGCATTTGATGATTTTTCCTGTCAACAATCTGATAAAATTTTTTCTACTCTTCAATCATGCATGATTGAGATAATGAAGATCAAGGGATCAAACAAGTACAAAATTCCTCACATGAAGAAAGACATGATGTATAACCAAGATTGTATACCTACTCAATTAAGTTGTGATTCTTTGTTAATTCAAGAAGTCACTGAATATCTTCAAAGTTTTGATGATTAATTAGCAGGTGTTTGTTTTGTAATTTTCAGAATTTTTGATTGGATGAAAATGAAATGTTTTGATTCATTATATTATTACTTTCAGAGCTACTTGAGAGCTACTTTCAGAATCTTTGTTTTAATTTATATTTCCTCTTGAGAGTTACTTTCAGAATTTTCTATAATTTTAACTAAAATGTTTTAAAGTCTCCAAACTAGATAACTTGTTCAAACAAAAAATAAATGACCATGAAAACAACACAATGGATAAATAGCCTAAAATCAAATGCAAATGTAACCTCCTAAGATTTAACTAAACAGAATAATTTTGCAAGTGGTTTTTTTGTTGTATATGAATGTACTAATTAACTCCACAAAACTTTACCAAAGTTACTTGTAGTAGCAGTAACATAAGACTTTATGTATTGCCTTGGAGTATAATTTTATCGTTACAGTGGCGCCGAGGTTGCGTATTGACATTTCAATTTCGTTTTGTATAAAAATAACGAGAGTTTTGTTTTGTTCAAATTAACATAGTAAATCAAAAGTGAAAGTTTTATTCTGTTCGATGTTCGACATAACATAGTACCACAAGAACATTACTAAAATGAAAAGGATTTATCAATATCCATAAAATTTCCATATTTCAAAAACAAAATATCCATAACATTTCTTTTCAACTAAACTCGATGAAAATAAATTCGCAGAACATTCATAACCTCATCCTTCACAGCTTCACGTTCAAGGCTGAAAGGTTCTTCTTCCTCTGCATCTTTGTTAAGTTCTTCCTCTGCATCTTTGTTAAGTTCATGAAGATTATCAATCATGTCCAAGGAACCAGAAGTTGAGTGAGAACCATCTCTAGAATTTACCTCTGTAATTTCTTTTGCATCTTTCTCATTCCATATTTGCATCTTCCTTCTAATGATTGGTTGTCTACCTTCATCCTCACCCTCGATATCAGATTCCTCAACAATCTCTTCAACAGTTGTAGTAGAATCAAGTGAATGTTCAATAGTCTCACTTTCCACTTCAAAAGAATCTTCAATATCTGGAAACTTGTTCAAATCAATATGAAATTTTCGTTTCCCAACAGAAGACTTAAATCCATCTTCATTAGAGTTATGAGATTCCATGTGTATGCTAATGTGAGAAACAATAGAATATTACAGTGAAGAAAAAGAAAACGTGAATATATTGAATTTAGGTAGTGCCTGTTTGTGTGCTTGCAACTTTCCCTCCAAATTTTTGCATGGGGAGTATGTTTATGTAACTAATGCACTTACATTGAAAAGTGTTATCTAATTTTATTTAATAAGGGTAGAAATGGAATTATGTATTTAATAAAATTTAAATTTAAAGAGTGTTTCTTATAAAAAGGATCATTTTTTTTTTGCAAAGTGTTCCTTATAAAAAGGACCGGAGGGAGTATTGTGAAACAAGTTAGTCAATAAAGTTCAAAAAATAATTAATACGAATAAATATAAATAAACATATTAAATTGATTAACAGTAAATAAATTTAGTTAATATTGTGAAAAAAGTTGGTCAATATACTGTTAATTATGAATAATAAGCAATCATGATAATATATGAAATCAATAAATAATAAAAGAAGCGAGTTAATGATATGTACCAAATCGATTAATTGTGTGTATACATTGATTAATAGATGCCTACACATGAAATAACATTGAGAGAAAGAAAGAAAAAGAAGAGGATAAGATAGCACTGAAGATGTAAAATATAAGAACTTGGCCCCACTGCATCATCATCCATAGCTCTAAAAGAGAAAGAGAAGAAAATGATTTCAATATTTAGTTAATTTTTTTAGTAGTTGAAAATAGTGTGTATATGGTGTTGGGTAGAAAATGGTATCAAAATAGCATGCATTTATTATTCCAATCTATAGAGAGCATATTTGTATTTCCCAATCACATCACGCATACTTGCAAGTTTCAAAATGAAAACATAATAAATTAAACTGAAACTTATGCGAATCAAAAAGAAAACATAATAAATTAAACTGAAACTTATACAAACCAAAAAGAAAACATAATAAATTAAACTTAGAAAGCATAAATCGATTAAATGAAATATTATTATTATAGGTATACTTGGAACAAGATAATCATACCAGAGCCATTAAAGCAGAGAAAGAAGTTTCCCAAATTTCGGGCATAACTCAAAGTTGAAGATTAACACGGTGAACCGAATTTATTGGTTTATCATGATGAACTTAAAAAATTATCGTTGATTTAATAATAAATAATTCTAATGGCTAGGATTGATTGTAGGTGACTTATTATTCAAGTCATATGTAAAAATAAATATTATATTTATAACCTAACATATATTTCTAACTAGACCTTAATATTTATCACAAATTACTAACTAGACTCATTATTTATCATAAATTACAATTATAATTTTTAAAATTAGAAAAATTAAAACACTATATATTTATGTGTAAGCATATGCGCGCACATATTTTGTTGACTAAATTCTTTACCATAAAATTTATAGCGATAAGGTCTTATATGATCATGACAGCCCCAATAGTGACATACCCAAGATGATATGAGATGAGAATTAGAGTACTGGTTACAATGTTTGACAAGATGTTAAGACTTATAGTCAAATATTATAAACACTGTTTTCTTGATAGAAGGAACAACTTATTTTTTTTATAATCAAAGTCTAGAACCACAAAAAAAAACAGTCAAATTCATTTCAACTATTGTTTTGCACAAAATATATTCATCACCACATATTCATAATTAATGACTTTGTAACTGATGTTAAAGATAAGTGAAAATCAATCATTGATATTACAAATATAATCAATGATTGACTTAACTCACATTCAGTTGTAGTTTCAATAAAGCATTATCATCATCAAGGATAGATGCATGTAGCATAACATGTATAAACAAACAAAAAAATAAAAAAAAATAACAAAAAATTAATTACATTAAATTACAAATAATAAAATGATTAATAGATAGCTTACTCAGGCCACTCATAACAATCAGACTCGAACCAACAAAAAAAAACAATCAAAATGATTTTTACCATTTTTTTGGCATAATAGAGATTTATCACTCTAGACACGTTAGAAAGAGTTGTATGTCATCATCTGATGTTGGCTACTCTAATATTTTCTCCTTAGACTCTTCCCTTTTAGAAGAGAAGAGTTTTTCTCCCTAATGCATCCTTGTCTTCGCCTCTATCTTTATTTTGAAGCTGGTTACTATTGGATTCTACCTTGCCTTATTCAGCAACTTCTCTTTCAGCCTTGTTTCTCCTATGTTGCCTCCTCCTTTAAGATCTCGACATAGGGCTTTTACCCTTATAATTTCCAGACCCATATGTTTGTTTCCTCGACACCTTGAACTCTTTTCCATAAGAAACTAAAGATCCTCGACCAACTTTGATGCTTCGCCATTTCTTTTGACCTCGCTCTCTCCTTTCAGCAGGCTTCACCCATTTGTCCCTTGGGGCAACAACAATTGGCTTTAATATGGATGGCTTAATCTCCTAGAGATTTTGGCCTCTCTGTTGTTGCCTTCGAGGGACTTCCCTCTCGTCGAAGATGTATTGACCCCATGCATCCTTCCAGTTTCCCCTGTGACTAGCTATTTGAACTCTTTCCATATTTTCTGCAGCCTTCTTATCGAAAATAGAACTGCACCCGGGGCATAACATCACTTAAGGTTTCTTTTTCTTGAAATAGTGGAGGAATCGACCAAGTTCTCGTCATTTTTTGGATAAGCAACCCTTATTTGATCCTCATTCCGCTGGGTGCTTCCTTCGTCTTCTTCCATGTCATCATCTTCACTTATTTTGACCATGTTAACCTCCATGTTAGGACCATCAGTAATCCCAACCTTCTACAACTTAACCTTAAGGCCCTCAGTAGCCTCAACCATTTCGACGTCATGTTTGAAACCCTTAGTGGCTTCAACCATAGTGTTTTGCTTACGAAGGCCTACAGTATCCTCGACCATGTTGACATCAGCAAGCTCAGTATATTGGGCATCTTCCACTTGAAAGGGATCTGAGTCAATCTTCATCTAGGACTTTCCATTGTCTCCAAGCTTCAGCATTCTGTCTTTGATTGCGTCCTACACAATATCCATGAAAAGAAAACACTGAGATTTTGGGGCCTAAAAAATTATGATATTTAGAAAACCTTTTTTTCTTTTGTTGTTCTAACAGTGGTATTTTAGCACCAGGTGGCACTATCATTTGGCCAGCTTTAACTAATAAGTCAAAAATCTCATCACACTTCGTAACATTGAAAATGTATGTTCTCTTAGGAAATTTATCATTCTTTTCTGGTTTGACGGGGTTTTCTTGTTCGAAGGTGCAAAAACTTTGCAAGAATAAGGTGACCCTTCTTTCAATCCGGTCAGATCGAATTCGCTTTCGTTGAAACATATATGATCATTATATATCTCATGATCATCCTCATCCATTTCGACATACACTACCCTCTCTCTTCTATTATTCTTACTTTCCCTAGCCTTTTCAGCCTTCAGGCGCTCTAACTGTCGAACTCTGTCTACCAATTGGGCCATATCCCTTAAGTATGGGGTATTTAGTTTTTTCCTGAAGGAATAATCTAAACCACCAGCGGCCATTTCGACTAACTCATGCTCATACACTTATGTGAAACACCTTGCCTTCAGAAAATGGAACCTATTAAGATAATCATCTATTAGCTTAGTAAACTTTCACTTGATACTAGCCAATTCCTTCAGACCGATCTTCGACTTCACCATGTAGAATTATTCATGGAACAATGTCTCTAAACGAGTCCAATCATGGATGGAGTTTGTTGGGAGTATGGTGAACTAAGTAAAAGCATTCTTGGTGAGGGAACTGGGAAGATACCTTATCCTCATATTTCATTATTAGCAATGTCCCCCATCTCAGTTAAATACCTAGCTATATGTTCGATAGTGGATTTGTTGGCATCTCTAGAGAATTTTGGGAATTTTGGGACCTTTTATCCCTTAGGCAACTCGGTCTACAGGACGTACTCAAATAATGAGGAAGTATAGGTTTGCCTGCAAAGGCCTATGTTTACACCATTTAGCGCCCATAATTCTTTTGACAATGACATCCAAATTATTTTCTCCTACCAAATTATTTTCTCCTACCAAATCTTATCAAGCCTATTGGAAGCGCTTCAATTGGGCTGGAACCAAGTGAAGTCATGTTTAAAAAGAGTTTAAAGAACTTCTCCCCCTAACCTTTTCTATGTGGAGCAAAGAGAGTTGAGTTCTCTCGAAAACGCACCAAATATCCCCTCCAAGACTATTCTTACAAATAGAGATTAAACTACATAGTCTTTATATCAACCAATATATTATTAGAACAAACATTGAGAACAAAACAAAATATCTTAGAAGCTCTCCACTCCAAGACAAACTATTTTAGATCCATTAATTTTTTTATATGAGATTTAGTTTTTGTCCATGAAAACTTCACATATTTTCGATCCATTTTTATACCTATTAATAATATAGGGCCAAACTAACATGTGTCCTAAGAGCACATGTTAAAAATACTATCATTAATAAAATTTAAATATAATTAAATATAATAAAATCATATTTAAAGTTCTAAAAAATTAAATCTACACATTCCAACATAATACTTTTTAAAAATTATACCATTAATCATTAATCATTTCAAGTTATAAAAATATCTAATTGTTAATCTAACTCAGTTATGACCGTTATGTTCGTTTGACCGTTCTAGTCTAGAAACTACTACTTCCATTCTTATTGTAGAATCAACATGAAAATACACAAATGATTTCAAAATATCACAAAACGATTATATATATCACAACTCGTTAAATCACTGACATGCAGTTGTTCTAAAATAACTAAATTCAAAAATCATAAATTATTAAAAAAAAAACATTATCACTAGTGATTATCACAATAAAGGAATATCATATAAACATATGAAACTAACGGAAGGAGTCATTTCATTTAATATACACACGCGTGCGCGCACATTTTAAAATTAAATTATAAATGTTTAATTGATATATATTAAAAAAATAGTTGGCAAAGTTATTAATAACATGTGTTCTTGAAAACAAATGTTAGTTTTTTCCTTAATAATACTTTTTAACTAGATATTGAAAGTATTTATATAAGCCTTCAAAAGGAGAGATTAAATATTAAGATAAGATAGTAAATATGTAAACATTAGAAGTTTCATTATTATTTGATATTTAGTTCACAGGAATACAGTTCACAAGATACACATAAACATAATTAAAACACTTTATTTAATTAAAATTATTACCCTTAAACACACATATACATATTAGGGAAGCCCCATTCAATTTCCAATCCTGGCTCCAGTGTCAAACTTGGCCTTTCCGAATTTCTGAGTTCCTCCAAATGAGTTGTTGAATGCATTTTTGGTTCCATTGTTACGGTGGGTAGTGTAACCTCCATTGGTAACTTTTGCACCAGTACTGAATTGAGCCTCATCGTATTCTTGTGTGCCACACTTGTTGTTAAAGGCATCAACAGTTCCATTGTTTCCACCATCGTTCCCACCAAAGATATTCCTGAATAAACCAGCCATCTTATAGTATGTGATATGATCTCTTTCAATATATACTTTAAATGCTTTGTTTTGTGTTGATGATTGTTCCTAACTGAGACCAACATTATATAGATGCATAAAGTTACTATGTTATAAAGAGGATCTGATGCTATAATTGTTTCCTTCAATATGAAGCTTTCAATTATTGGATTTTATTGTCCAGTGCCTTATTTTGTTTATTTCATAATTATGTTTACATAAAAAGTTATGAGATAATTTATAAATTATACATAATTGACGACATGATAAAAGAAAAATTATTCTTTAGAGATCATTTTGCTATGCCATAAAACACTACTTAAGAATTTTTAATATTTTTAATATTATTAATAAAAACATTATTTTATAAATCATCTTATAATTTTTGTTTTCTACATAGAATAATGATATCTTTAATTTGTTTAAATGACCAAAATGGGGTTAGGATATTGTTTAAATTTAAAACAATTTCTTTATTAACGATTTATAATTTAAAATGGAAGTAGTTGTCTTCTTAAATTTAAAATTAATTAGTTTTATTATCTAATTTGATAGTTAATAAATTAGGATTTTTCATCAAAAAATTACAAATAAAGCTAGTAGAGAAATTATTATCCATATAATAATATTAAGATATAATTAAGTAAAAAATATTCTAATAATAATTACATTTGATTTTTTGTTATCTTAAAAGACAATGAAGAAGTATAAATTATTTGTTCGCTTTGGTGAGGATAAATATTGATATATACCAATTGAGGCATATTTAACGATAAGATCAAATAAAGTGATAGCAATTGATGAATCCAATTCCAAATGTATTAGAAAAGTTGCCGGAATTTTACTGGAATAACTTCCACTTTTCCACACAAAGCAAATAGATTTAAGTAGGATAGATCTATTTTGGGCTTGATTAAAGATTCTATAGGGTAAGTGTTGGAACAACTGAAAAACTAAGTGTTAGGTATAGACAAGTAGGTTGGTAGTGAATTGAAAAAATTAGCCTAAAAAATTCTATGATTTCTATCTAAGAAGTTTGATATAAAGATTACAATTATCAACGAAGCTCATGATTTAAGCAACATTAAAGTTAATGAACTTATTTTTTATTTACAAATTTTTGAGTTGGCCGTAAATGATAGGTTTCAAAAAAAGAATAAGGGTGTAACCTTTGTATCCAATACTGAAGAAGATGAAGATTAATATAACAAAGATATTAAAGAAAGTCCATCAGATATTATAGCTTTTATTGGTAGAAATTTTAACAAAGCATTAAAGAGACTAGTCAGAAGATGGAGGACAAATGTCGAAGATGAAGTGTCTGACAACTTAAAGAACATTGGTTCCAACGCAAGAGCAAAGATGAAGATAAATCCAACAAAGGAAAATGAATACAATGTATTGAATGTGAAAGTTTTGGTCACATTAAAGCTAAGTGTGCTACATTTTTAAAGAAATGGGAAAATGAGATGTAAGTCACTTGATCTGATTCTGATGATGAGAGCGAAGAAGAAAGAACTAAAAAGGTGATGGGTTTTTACTGAAAAATATGAATCTGGTAGTGAGTCTAGTGATGAAGAAATCGCTGATGAAGAGTTGGTTGAAACATACAAACTTTTATACAGTCAGTAGAAGGAAACATGCATGGTAGGAGAGAAACAGAAGAAAATTAGAAGTGTTATTCTTCTGGGAAAAAAAACTTGTTTCAACCATCACTGGTCTAGAAGAGGAGGCCACCCTATTAAATTCTAAACATGAAAATATGACAAATTCACTTCTTATGTTGAAAAAAGGTTCTAATATGTTACATGAAATCTTTGAAGTTAGAAGATATCTAGGAATATGAAGGGAATAAGGTTTGATTACAACTCCATGAACAAAAAAAAAATTCAAATTCTCACCATGAAGTTTGTTCCCCCTGAGAAGAAGATTGAGTTTCTAATGTTGGACTTTAAGTATTGAGTGCACAACCTAAGAGGGAGGTGAATTAGAAATTTAAATTTTTTAAAGAAAAATAACAAATTTTTTGCCTTGCAGTTTTACTGGTTTTTTTTACAGGTAAAAATAGTTTGAAAATCTTTTATTAGAGTTTTAAAACAAATAATTTTGCATGGGGAAAACAATCTTTAGCGTAAAATAGATCATGCTTATAGATTGGAGTTAATAGGTAATGACTTAAGCAATTTATATCATAATCAATATTAACATACAAATTCAACCAAATATACAAATATATGAGTGTATTGAATGGTTGTCAAAATTACACGAGAAATGTGATTTCACAACACCAACACTATTCAGATTCTAAAATCACAATTATCAGTTTATCTACAACAAGTCACAATTGTAGTTCCAATTCTAATACAATCTCATACATTGCACCTCTTGCATTCATTTTCCTTCCTCTTTCTGACTTTCATTAACAACTCTATTGGTACACAAAGGAGAGATGAAAGACAAAAGGAAAATATTAAATGACGGCTACAAAATAAGTAGTAATGAATATATTGACCTACCTACTACTAGGCTATTTATACACAATATTAGGATATAATAAAATACTAAAATACCCTCTAACATACCTAGAAAACAAGATATTTCTAAAATATAAATTATTTCCCATACCATCCCTTAATTTATATTTACACAAAAATGACAACACCAATTCCATCCCTCAAATGGATAATGTGTTCAGTCTTGACATCCTTCGTCTGAATATCTGCAAGTTGCTTTTGGTTGCTACAATGTGCAACTTCTAATACTTCATTTAGAAATACAAATTTCATCTTGAAGATCCATCTGACCCTGATGTTTTTCTTCTCCTTCGGAAGCTCAGTTACCTCCCAAGTCTTGTTTCTTTCAATAGCATCAAGCTCTTATTTCATGGCCTTCAACTTCACTTTCTTCTTGAGAGCTTCACGGGTTGACAACGCAACCACCATTTGCTTCTTGGAGCACCAAGAAATAGGACTTTCCAGATACAAACAAAAATATCCAGAAGTATTTCTTCTATTAACTCTGTCTCCTTACAAATCAGATTCTGAATATCATATCAACTTTGCATTTGATTTAACACTAGATGCGAATAACACTCCATACCTCAGATTCCCTTCAGTATCTTGCAGCTTGTCAAACTCTAAATCTCCTTGGTATATTTCTGACTCTATGTGGCCTCTGAACTTGTTGAGAATCTCCTTTTGATTCTGGAACAATATCTTCTTCTGGAATTTCTTGAAAAGTTTTAATACCAACAGAAGCTCCACCTTTGTTAGCTTCTAGATCTTATTCAGAACCACTACCTTCATAAATACCATCTTCAAAAGATGGATCACTTTCAAAAGCTTTGTCTTCAGAAGCTCCACTTTCAGAATCATGATCTTCGTCAAAGGCTGGATTTCTTTCACAAGCTCCTCCTTCAGAAGGTCCTTCCTTAGAGTAATAATTTCTACCAGAAATATGATAATCTTTAGAAGGTTGTCCTCCAGAACCTACGTCTTCAGATTTTTCCCTTCCAGAAGCATGACCACCACCAGATTTAAAATTTGGATGAGAATCAAATTCACCATTTGACTTATCTTTAGAGTCTCTAGAAGATTCTTCGTCCTCTGACTCTGACTCACCTTTACAACTTTCAAGTTCTGACTCATCTTTAGAAGCAAAATCTCCCTTAGATTCTGACTCATCTTCTGATTCTGACTCATATTCAAACACTCCTTTAGAGTCAAAATATTCAGAGTCATCTTCTTCCCCTTCAGAATCATAAAATGACAAACTCATAGGTTCCCCATCAGATTCATAAGCCATTAATAACACATGTTCATCATCTAAATCTCCTCTGGCTATTTTTTCTTCTTCTTTGTTTGACCAACAATCTTTAACAAAGTGGCCAAACCTATTACAACAGTAACACTGAACCATTTTCTTGTCATACTTCTCCTTTCTCTTCTGATGTTTCTTTTCATCAAAATAGAGGACTTCTGACTTCTGGGAACTACCATCATGTCTCTTCTACGTCTGGTCTTTCATGATAAAAGAAGCCTTCAGAGCCTGCTCAACTTCTTTCTCAGAAGTTCTTTCAGTCAGACGACTCTTGCGCCTCAAGACTGCTTTGCATCTCTTCTACTCTCATGGTGTCTAGATCTTTAGAATGTTCAATTACTACAACAATCTAATTAAATTGCAGAGTAAATGACCTCAATATATTCTCAATGATTACTTGTTCATAAAGGGTTTTTCCACAAGATTTTATCTCATTAGTGATCAGAATCACTCTAGAGATGTACTCATAAACCTTCTCGTTGTGCTTCATGTTGAGATTCTCATACTACTTTCTCAGAGACTGAAGCTTACCCTTCTTCACTGATGTGTCACCACCATAACACCTACTCACTGTGTCCCACGTAGCCTTTGCTGTTTCAGAGTCAACAATCTTCTCAAACACATTCGCATTCACACAATGATGGATGTAGAATAATGCTTTTTGATCTTTATTCCTTATCGCCTTCTGCGTTGTCTTCTGTGTCTCTGTCGGGTCTGCTACTAATGAAGTATAGCCATCAGTGACAAGATCTAGCACATCTTCAGAACTGAACAACACATGTATCTGGATCTTCCAACGATTCCGGGTTTTGTCATCAAACACTGGAAGCTTGGAACTGATATCGCCATTTCCGTTTATCTTCAACCTTGTGCAGTTCACTCAAAAGTCACTAACACACAGTGTTTCCCAAATCCCACAGAATCGAAAAAAAGTTTGATTCTCAATCACACAACACCTCACTGTTCGCTCGTGTTTTCTATGGATTTCAAACCGGAGCTTAAGATACCAATTGTTGGTGCATAAAGGAGAGATAAAAGTTAAAAGGAATATATTAAATGAATGCTACAAAATAAGGAGTAATGAATATATTGAACTACATACTACTAGGCTATTTATTTACAACATTAGAGTATAATAAAATACTAAAATTTCCTCTAACAGAATTAGTCAACAAAACATTCCTAAAATATAAATTATTTCCAGCAAACTCTTCATTTGAAATTTCCAAAACACCCCCCCCCCCCAGACACACACACACTCACAATTAGTTTTACAAATCCACACTCCCTCTTTCACAAATTTTTTTTTTTTGCGAATCCTCAAAATTGAATCGTGATATTTGTTAGGAATATTAACCTTTTCTTGTTTATCTAGTTTTTATCTCACTTGAAATTATGAAATCAGAGAGGTTGTTGAAATGTTTATTCTCATGATAAATCTTTAAAGAGAAATAAAGAGGTGAGTATTGTTGTCATTTTATTTGAGATTTGGGAATATTGGAAGATTTTAATTTATAAAATCACTCTTCCATCATATTTGCAAGGGTCGTATGGGGTGGGATCTAAGCACTTATCATCAAAGTTTTAGTACACGTAGGACCTTTAAATCCCTCACAACATCCTAAAAATGGCACACTCCATCCAATTTAAAAATAAATGAGTGCCAACTATACCAACATTGTGTTGGGTCTGAATCAGAAAGCTTTAGTGATCAAGGATTTGGACCAATTCCATCTAAGTGGAGAGGAATGTGTGAAGAAGGAACTGATCTTGTTTTCCAATGCTACAAGAAAGTAATTGGGGAAAGGAATTTCCATAAAGGTTATGCTTCTAGGATATCTACTTCACTCAAATCATCCTCTAAAACAACACATGATAATGGAAGTCATAGGTCTCCTACATTATGAACAACGAGTGGAAATTGGGTACCTGTTGTAATAGTTAATTGGTAGTGATTTATGAAAATGGCCCTTTCAAAATTTCAAACAATATATCCCTTGTGCGGTGTTGGAACAAGCACGCGAATACATATTAGAGTAGAGAGAAACAAAAAAAATTGTTCAAACAGTTTTGTCAAATTGCCTACGTCTATGACTATAGAGCAGCTATAGTTTTGTCTTATTAATTTATTCTGAATTTCAAACATTAGAATATCAATGATACCAACATATATAAGGATACTAATGATCCATATTATAATAACACCCCTAAATTGTACCCTTGCACACTTTACATTACATATGAGCCCCGCCTGTTGCCCACTTGATATTACCAATGATCCAAACTCAACAATATCTACTTTGGAGAATATCAAACCCCTATGAAGATTAATTGCATAGTGTCTTATCCTAGCAACCAGGTGTGTGTAGTTCTTGCTTAATACTGAGAAACATGAAACATTCGAAAAAGTGTTTGAACTTGTCATTGGTGACTGACTTGGTCAACATATCAGTTGAGGGACTATTTTTGTATTCTAGAAAGCGCGCGCCATATCACAATGATTAGTTAAACCAACCGTTGTGATAGAACTAAAGGTCCCAATTTCGATTCTCAACATCAACATTTTGTAATTTATATTATTATGGTCAACGTTCAATATACAATCACAGTTCGGTTTTATAATCACTGTAAAAACTTCCTCTGTTTTAAATATGGAATTCTCTGTTTCTCAGATTTTTCCTATTTTTTATCCTGTAACTATTATAACCATATCAGAGAATTTGCAACAACCCGTATTTTTGTTAACTATGCATAAAGAGCACAAAAACAGCTAACATTGTGCATCAAAAGCTAAAATTAATATTTAATCAAACCCAATATGTTTAAGTCAAAAGTAATATTCACATCATCAATACAGAAAATAAGTCATTAGCACATCTCAATAAATCAATCAGCATGACCCTTAAGCACATTGTGAATATACGCCCAATGTTTATGAAGATCTACAAAGTCCTCAACGGGGAATGGTGTTATGTTGTTAAATATCTACATAAGAAATAGCAAAAAGTGAATATCATGCATGATAATAATTCAATAGTCAACTTATATATTAATATATGTAAACATTTTATGACATATATATCTTATCCCATGAATCAACAATACCGACAAGGACAATGTTTAACATGTGTTTCATGACAAAATACTCAAACTCGTAAGTCCCGGGTCGCCTCCTTGTCTACAAATTTAAGCAATAACCACACATGAATGTCAATGAAAGAAACAAGTAATCATGCATCTTACTTTAGGAAAGATCCATGAGGGCTTTCTTCTAACATTGTTCATCATATTCACTTGCTCCACAACATTGCACATTGAAAATGAATTAAACATATTACATGATAAAATAATTACAATGTCAAAGAAAATGAATTAAACATTCACTTACTAATTAATAAACTCTTTCATTTTCTTTTTGAGTGGATCATGCAAGGAACACAGTTCACTTACCGTATTCATCTTAAATAATATTATGATCAATTGCCAATGACCACGGAATAAACATGAGTATGTATATTATTAGTATTTGCTAAAATAAAACTAAATATATAATACATAAATATCAATTACAAAAATACATACGAACAGAGAAATGGTACGAAGTAACATTCTTTTCCTTCCTCATTTAACCAATTTTTTCAATTACTGTTGAATGTCTTTTGTTTTATTAAACGTGCATCGAATAAAAAGTGGATCCCAGATTCCATAAATACTTTATTTATTTAACTCTATACAAACACTGTGAATGTACCTAAATCGTTAAAGAAAATGAATAAGGTGTACTTCGAAAGCATGTTAACAAAGTGTCCTTCGATTAGAATATCAGAGCATGATGTCTTTAGATGATCAAGCAATCAATGGAGAAGATGACTGATCGAAGAAGCTCTAATAAAGAAGTTTTTGAACACTTCGAATCAAAACTTTAGGCTAATCGAAGAGCAACGCTGAAGGGCATTTGAAGAAGCCAAAGTGTCTAGGTTCATGCAACCTACGAAAATGGCAAGAATGTAACATAAATGGATGATATTCAAATTATTTAAGGCCATGTTAAAGACGTGATTCTTGCCATATTTATCAAGCTTCGACCAAAGGTATCCCAGGCTTTCGATTCCCATCAGGTTGGAGGGCCAAAACAACTCAGAGCAAGTTGGCATAAACGCATGATTGGATCAAATATGGCAAGTTTTCATGAAAAAAATCAAATCAAATCTCTCCCTCATGATGACCAAAGATTTGGTACACAAATGTTGACCTAAATATTTTCCTATATAAACCCAACAATTCCATACGCAAAGGGACGGCCTAATACACGCATGCATATTGCCTAGAGAGATACATAAATTTCTAAAAAATCTAGCGAAGTATTGAAATTCGAAGAGCCTGGTTAAAGAAGGAATCCAAAAACACCATTGTTAGGGTAGCCTGTGATGTTTTAGTCGTATCTCCCTATGCAAACACCTTCAGTCCAAATCAGTGCCATGGTTTTAACACCTCAGTATTTTATGATATTTTCAAATATATTGTTTTCCTGTTGTTTGTCTTAATGATTTAACAGATGGCCCAGTGGTGAAAGATGTGTGTTTAAGCTAGGAAAGCTTCGGGTTCGACACCAGGTCTAGGTCAAAAATAACCTCCTGTCCGGGATCGAAGGAGACAACTCCTATCATAGATCAAAGGAAACAGGTCATACCCTGGATCGAATGAGATAACTCATACCCTAGATCGAAGGAGACAGCTCATACCCTATGTGATACGGTGGGAGAGAACTGACTGTTTTTTGGAATGCTGGTTTGTGTTTTGCGTTTGTATTCTCAAAATGTCGCGGTAAGCAAGAGTCACCACCGACTTTTATTTTATCCAACAAGGAAAGGAAAAAAGCACAGAAAAATTCCTTTTTCGAGATGTTTCTCGGGTCCGGGGGGTAGATTATAGAAAGGGAAGGTATTAGCACCCTTTCTATCCGTGGTTATCCACGGGTTCTTAGGTACTTGCTCAAAGTGTTTTCAAAATTTGCTTTTCTTTGTGTTTGTGAGTTTGAAGGGATTTTTTTGTTTGAAAGGTGTAAGTGCGAAAAAGTTTTGTTTTGTTTTAAAAGAGAGCAAGTACTTAAGAACCATCTACCTACTCGAAAAAGGAATTAATCTGTACAAATGTCCTTTAGACAGTGCTATCCCAGTATTTATGAGTAGGTAGCATCATTGTTGGAGTTTAGGGGTCAATTCGATTAAGGGACGTGTGGTCACTAAACCAATGTTAGGACGCCTTAGCGGTAACCCTAATGTCTTAGATCATTTTATCTGAGACAACCGTTTCGAGGCAACTAATGATCTTTGGACAAGAGGGAGACCTCTAAAACTTCCTATACTCAATGACCACGTTCGAAGGCAACCAAGTGAGGTGTACCCTAAGAGTGCACATGTGCGAGTGTATTGTTTCAGTTAATTTATCTTTGTACATGTCATGGGTGAGCTATGTTGATTTTAGGTTAAAGATTTGATTTTGTCATGCATTCCCTATTTATCAAACATCTAACAATTAATAGTTGCGGAATTTAAATTGCGGAAATTAAATCTAGACTATTACAAGGCGTCGGGTATTTACATCGCCAAAAGCAACCCTTTAATTTAAATTGCGGTAAATAAAAGAAAGCGATAAATAATGTCCTAATTAAAAGCTATTACATACCGGAAGCAATTACAATATTGGAAATATGGATCGCGTGCGAGAAACAAAAACGGCGCATTTTTTAGGGTTTTGACTCTTTTTTATGAAAGAAAGCATGTTTTTGTTATTTTTTGAATTGAATGGAAATTAGATCTAAATTAATAATTAAATTAATTAATTAATGAAAATATTTTTGGATTTTTGAATATTTAAAGAAATAAAATAAATTTAGTTAAAAGTTAGTAAAACCTAATATTCTACGTTGATTTTAATTTATTGCAAAAATATTAAAATTATACCTAATTAAAAAACTAAATTAATTGATTAAGATTTATTTACAAAACTAAAGTGATGCATTTAATTTTAATAAATAAAAATAATATTTTTTGTATTTTTTGATTTTATGAGAAAAATTATTAATTGGTTAGTTTTAAATAATAAGAATAATAATTAACAAAATAAATAAATGTAATGAAGAGAAAAAGAAATAACAAAAAAAAGGGGGTGCTGGGCCTGGATCAGGGTGTTTGATAGCAATTTTTTGGCCCATTTACGTTCAAGCCTGTATGACTTTTCCTGCTTCCATGTGACACGTTGACTGGTGTGTATGGTGGACGTCATCTTGTGACCATCAGATTTGGCCTGAAGGCCATCTGGCGCTTGGGATCTGAGGGAGCATGATGGGCCTACGCTCTTGAGTGCATACTGGAATACCTGAAATAAAATGACACAAAGGTTTTGGGGGACCTGGGATTCGAACCCAGGTCCCATGAGACAATCCACTAACGCGCTTGCCAGCTGAGCCAATATGCTTAATTGTTAATGGAATAAACATTGATTATTATATGTGGAAAACAAGTAATATGTTGGAAAAATAAAAAAATATGGCGCGCTATTTGAACAGGCCAATGGGAAGGAGACACGCCTTCGTCTTCCCCACAAATCTCTGGTTTTCTTACCTGCGGATTTTTATCCGCAGCAAGATCCGTGGCTTGCTTCTAAAATTCATTCTAAGCCATAAAAATTAAATCCAAAAACATGGACGTGATCGTTTCTTCCTCCTGAGTTCGCCTATATCCATTATTGGTCCTAATTTTACCTGCAAAGCAAACGCCTAAAAACAAGAAACGGAAACCCTAGGTTCGGGTATTACATTACAGGCCATAAAAATGAAATCAAATATTGCAGATAGCTTGGAAATTATGTAAGGGTCAAGAATATGCCCATGATTTATCAAAAAGATGCAAGAATCCAAGGTTACGATTTCATGTACAGGGCGGAGTTTCAAGCGACTTACAGTGCGTTTGGAGCTGTTTCAGGGCTTGGGAATGGTTGCTTTAGCTTCAGTGGATGGAAAATAAGAACAACACGTTGAGTTTTTGCCTTGAATTTGCCTCTAGTATGGATTTTGATTCCACACTTTTCAAGCTTTTTTTTTCAGTTTTGGTCTGGCCGTTTGGGCAGCTTCCAGGTCGTGTCCCTATGTGCTTCATGTTTTATATGTAACAAGGATTGTATTAGGTTAAAAATTTGGGCTTGAATCCATGAGCATTGATGTTTTAAGATATGATTTGATCCTCCATTAACAAAGCTTCCAAAAATGTCCAAATCCAATATTTTGTGCATGATATGCCTTGGTACGAATTTGATTGTGTTCATGATATCAATTAAGACCTGTAATGATCAAAAAGATTCCAATTGAGTAATATTTGGATTTTATTTGGATTTAAATTGATTTAAAATGAATTAAATCAATAAAAATCAAATAAAATAGAAAAATTAATAATTGGCCATGAAATTGAAGATAGGACACACGTGTGGTGTGACAAAATCAAATCAAGTGGAAAAAAGTGGGCCCATTTGGCAAAATTTGATGTTTTGGGGATAGTTGACTTTTGGCAATTTTGGAAAAATGCCCAAGTTCAACAATGCATAACTTCTTCAATTTTGAACTTTTGGAAGTGTTCTTGGACTTTTTAGAAACCTTGAGATGTACTCTAATCAACCCTTTTTGTATCATCGCATTTTTATATTCCATGCTCAAGTTATAAGTTTTGGAAAAAATGTGTTTTTTGTTGACTTTCAAAAATGACCTATAATGTCCAAATTTGTAACTTCTTGTGAGTGCATTTATTGATCTTGGGTTGTGAATATGGATTGTAGGAAATTGCATCCTCTTCAAAATGAGCTTTGGACGGGTCATTTCTCATAAAGTATGAGAAAGTTATGCTTGATCAAAGTTGAGTTGACTTTTCCTATAAAACCCTAATTTAGCAACTTTTAAATCTTGATGAATCTTGAGCAATCCTTGATGAATCATGATCAAACCTTGATCAAATGATGAATTATCCTTCAAAATGAGAATTTTGACAAAAAATCTTGAGGTTTGACTGTATTTGGGTCATAGTTGACTTTTGCCCTAGCACAGTCGATTTTTAGACCTCTTGAGCAATTGATTGACCAAACTTTCTCTGCAAGGCTTGAAATTTTACATGGATGAACTTGAGAACATATTAGGACATTGGTTAGAACTTGAGGTTATTTGGATGTAAGGACCTTGATGCAACACAAAACCCTAATTTGAGATTGACTACCTTAGGAGATGTTTTGACTGTCCAATTCTTGAGCCATCTTGAGCAACTTGGAAGTTATTCTTGAGAAGTTTTGAGAAATATGGGAGGGAAAATTTTGGGGTACAACAGTTTCCCCTGTTCAATTTTCTTAAACCTGAGGATATAGATTGGCTTTCGGGCCTTTCGTGATTCGAAGGTGGAAGATAATTGAACACTAGAGTGCCCAGAAATTTGCACTCGCATGGTGTAGTATAAACATTGTGATATCAGGAATGGGGTTACAGATGCCATTTGGAGATTGTTGGTAGGTGATTTTGTCTTCTTTGACTGGTTGAAAACATCAAGATCTAGGAACTGACTAGTATTCAACGTAGTATACCGTTGAGATTATAGCACCCGTCCACACTTTGACGTAGGGAAACATCTTCATCAAGATCTAGGAACTGTCTAGTATTCAACGTAGTATACCGTTGAGATTATAGAACTCGTCCACACTTTGACTTAGGGAAACATCTTCATCAAGATCTAGGAACTGTCTGGTCTTCAACGTAGTATACCGTTGAGATCGTAGAGCTCGTCCACACTTTGACGGAGGAAAACATCAAGATCTAGGAACTGACTAGTATTCAACATAGTATACCTTTGAGGTTATAGCACTCGTCCACACTTTGATGTAGGGAAACATCTTCATCAAGATCTAGGAATTGTCTGGTCTTCAACGTAGTGTACCGTTGAGATCGTATAACTCGTCCACACTTTGACAGAGGAAAACATCAAGATCTAGGAACTGACTAGTATTCAACGTAGTATACCGTTGAGGTTATAGAACTCGTCCACACTTTGACGTAGGGAAACATCTTCATCAAGATCTAGGAACTGTCTAGTATTCAACGTAGTATACCATTGAGATTATAGAACTCGTCCACACTTTGACGGAGGAAAACATCAAGATCTAGGAACTGACTAGTATTCAACGTAGTATACCATTGAGGTTATAGCACTCGTCCACACTTTGACATAGGGAAACATCTTCATCAAGATCTAGGAGTTTTCTGGTCTTCAACGTAGTTGTGATCGGTGGATCTGGAACTGACTGTTTAACGCTGGTTTCGCGAAATGTCGCGGAAGCAAGAGTCGCCACCGTCTTTTATATTCTCCAACCATGGACAGGACAAAAGCACAGCAAAATTCCTTATGAGATTAGTTCTCGGTTCGGGAGGTAGATTTACAGAAAGGGAAGGTGTTAGCACCCTTTCTATCCATGGTTATCCATGGGCTCTTAGATACTTGCTCATTTGTGTTTTCAAAAGGTTTGCTTTTCAATTGTGAGTGAGTTTGAAAAAGTTTCGTTTAAAGTTTCAGATCGACTCTTGTATCAGTCCTCAAGAGTGTTTGAAAAATTGTTTTGAAAGCTTTTTGAAAAGTGTTGGTGTGAAAAGAAGTTTTGATTTGTTTTGAATTAGAGCAAGTATCTATGAGTTGTCTACCTACCCTAAGGAATTAAGCTGTGTAAATGTCCTTAAGGTAGTGCCATCCCACCATTGAGAGGTAGGTAGCACCACCATTGGAGGTGTTCGGGTCAATTCGTTATCGGGACAGTGTGGTCACCAGAGCAACAGTAGGACACCTTAGAAGCTACCCTTATGCCATGTTCATGGACATAAGGACTTACTAAAACGTCCTATACTCGACGACCACGTTTCGAGGGGCAAGGCAACAGTGAGGCGTACCCTAAGAGTGGTGTGTGAATTTGTGTGTCGTTTTCAGTTATGTTTTATCTTGTCATGCTTTGGGTGAGCTACGCTTTTGATTTTATTTTCGGCCATTCATTCTTTCATGTGATATTTAGCAATTAAAAGGTGCGGAAATTAAAATGCGGAAAATAAAAGTCCTACGCTATTACAAGGCGCGGGTCTATACATCGCCAAATTAACAAAGACCCGATTTTGAAATAAAATGCGGAAAGTAAATGTCCTAATTATCTATTACAAGGCTTTGGGGCAATTACATTATATTTAAAATGAGAAAAATAGAAGTAAACGCGCGAAAAGAAATTATAATCGAAGGTGCGAGGGCGTTGGACCCTTTAAAGATTAGATTGAAATTAATTAATGATTAAATAAAGAAAAGAACCTGTTTTTATGTTTTTTGGTATTTTATGGAAATAAAGAAAATTAGTTGGAATTAAAAGTTAAACAAAACCCTAGTTCTAAATTGTTTTTAATTATTAAAGAAAATTGTTTAAGTTTAACCTAATCTAACCCTAATTAATTAATTACAAGTTTATGTACAAAATAATTACTAGTTAATAATAATGATAGGAATTATTTATTTAAAAAAAGATGAAAATGTGACAAACCCTAATTTCTACATTTTTTAGTTTATTAAGAAAACATTAAAATTTAAAACCCTAAATTAAACTAAATTGATTAATAAAATTTATTTACAAAAGAAAACTATTAATGAATTAAAAATTAAATAAACATATTTTATTTTTGTGATTTCTGATTTTTTGTATTTTTATTTTATTATGAAAATTAATTTTGTAAATTAAAAGAACAATTAAAATAAATAAAAGAAAAGAAAAAGAGAGGAAGAATATACAAACAATGGGGGGTTTTCTGACCCAATTAGGAGGTGTATGCAAGCAATTTGGGCCCAAGAACATGAGGCCTGTTTAACTTTCCACGTTCCCATGCTTGTAGTTGACTGAGCCCTATCCTGGACTTCACATCATGACCTTCAGATTGATCATTAGAGCCACATGGCGAGCATATGCGTTGGGGCGTATGGTGAACTGGATGATGGCAAGTATACCTGAACATGTTATAAGAAAAAAAAATATAGGGAAATATGGGGGACCTGGGAATCGAACCCAGGTCCCAGCACTCACCAAACGTTCACCCTACCACTGAACCACTCAACCGCTTTTGTTATAATATTGGCAAACAAATAATATAAAAGAAACAAAGCACTATTGGTATAAGTCAAACGAAAACGCTCCAGCTTTTGAATGTTCCAACCACGGGATGACACATATGCTTCTTCTTCATTTTCCTGCAAAAACATGGATTAGATAGCGGGGGTTTTTAACCCCCACTAAGTGACATGACGAATAATAGCGATTAGAAAAGGAAGCCACATAAATTGAGCGTGAATGGTTGGTTGTGTTCGTATGAATGTCCTGAGTCCATTGGTCCTGGTCTCGTTGCCTAATTTTTCCTCATGAAGAAGACCCTAATTTCAAGCTCCTGAAACCCTAGAATGTTCTCATGGGAACTTTGAATACAGGCACGGTTAGTTCAATTAGAGGGTACCAAAAGCTTCAGCATATTCATATTAATGTAAACCAATCATTAAAACACAGTAATCATGCATGAAACGTGAAACACGAATATGAAAATTTTAAAGAAAAGTCAAGCTTCTATCTACCAATTCCTTGAGTATGGAGGCGTGATCTCGATTGGAAAAGCTCCCTGGTAGTGTCAAGAGTGTAGTGGAATGGTTCTTTTGCTTTGAAACATGCTCTATGTGGGAAAACAGTTTTCAGAATTTTTGTGAAAAAATGCAAGTTTTTCTTGTGTTATTGGGAGCAGCTTCCTTGTTCTTGTGATTAGGTTTATGTTATGCACATGTATATGAACGAATTAGGTCAACAATCCAAGCCCAAAGTCCATGTTTTAATGCTTTTCAATATTTGATTTTCAAGCATCTTTTTCAATCTTTTCTTGCCATGGAACTTGCCAAATAGGGAAGATCTTGTCCCCTTGAGATAGTGCACGAAATCTTTTGCATATGTGGAAGGTATTAGCTGCACAAAAAGATTTGAAAACATTGTTTTAGTATTTTTTTTCATAATTAATTTTAATTAAATGAATTAATAGGATTAAAAACTCAATTAATTAATTAAAAATAAGAAAATAACTCCCCTTTGGGTCAATGGGTCGTGCATAGCTTTTGGGTGATGATTCTTGGAAGAAATTGAGGCCCATTAGCAATTTTGAGACATTTGAAGCAAAGTTGACTTTTCAAAATTCCCAAAAATTTCCCAACTTCCACAAGGAATATCTTGCTCAATTTTTAAGCTTTGATCATGTTATTGGACATTTTGGAAAGGTCTTGAAGTCCTCTAACCAATTTATTTGGTACCATGTCATTTTGATTTACCAATATCAAGTTATGGTCTTTGACTTAAAGTCCCTTTTTGTTGACTTTTGAAAATGACCTATAATGTTGAAATTGATAACTTTTTGTGAGAGCATTTCTTAGACTTGAAGTGTGAAGAGGAGTTGTAGGAAATGTCATTCTCTTCAAAATGAGCTTTGGATGGGATTTTTCTGATAAACCATGTGGAAGTTATACCTTGGTCAATTTGCAGTTGACTTTTCCAACTGTCCAAAAATAGAAACTTTTGCATCTTGAGACTTTTTGAGCCATGCCTTGAGAATCATGATCAAGAATTGATCAAATGATGTTTGTGGCTTCAAAATAAGATGTTGACCAAAAATTTTGACTTTTGACTGTCAAATGACCATTTTGCCCCTACAGTTGACTATGAAGCAATTAGGGTTTTTTGACTGTGCAATCTGATGCTGTAAGTCTTGAAACTTGGCATATGGATGCTTGAAAATGTATGTAGGCATGTGGGACTTGTTTGGACCCTTGGAAACTTCAATTTCTCTGCAAGAACCAAAACCCTAATTTTTGACTGTTAGGAGGCAATTGGACTGTGCAGCCCTTGGGAGATTTTGAAGCATGCTCTTAGCAAACCTTGAAGAATATGGGAGGGAAAATTTTGGGGTACAACAGTTGCCCCTGTTCAATCTTCTTAGACCTGAGGATGTAGATTGGCTGACGTGCCTTTCGTAATCCGAAGGTGGAAGATGATTGAACACTAGAGTGCCCAGAAATTTGCGCTCACATAGTAGTGTAATGGTGGGAATGGGCTTACAGATGCCATTTGGAGATTGGTGGAGGATAGGTGGATGGTCTTATAGATTCCATATGGGTGTCGATCGCGTAAGAGTTTCCTTAGCGAGAACTTGCGTACCTGAAAAAGAAAATGATTACCTGGCCTGTTACAGGAGCTAGTCTTCAAACTCTTTGTATAGATGCGTTCTGGCTGGATGCAGGTATCGAATCTTTGAACTCTTCATCCATGCCCTGGCGAGATACAGGGATCGAATCTGGAGCTTCAAAAGGTGATGAATGAATCAGGGATGGTTACTACCTCAACGGGACGGTGAGAGAACCTTGGACGATTACTACCTCAACAGTAACGATGAGAGAACCTTGGGCGATTACTACCTCAACAGTAACGATGAGAGAACCTTGGGCGATTACTACCTCAACAGGAACGCTGAGAGAATCTTGGATGTCTTCTACTGAGTCTTCATCAGGAAAATCTTTTAGGAATCGATTTAAATGGACCAGAGAAGGCCTTTGACTGGATCGGCATCAAGAAAATCTTTAGGAATTGATTTAATTGAACCAGGAAAGGTCTTGGAATCTTCAACTGGAATAAGAATCAGGGAGATCTTAGGGTCGATCTGACTGAACCAGAGAAGGCCTTTGACTGGATCGGCATCAGAAAAATCTTTAGGAATTGATTTAACTGAACCAGGCAAGGTCTTGGAATCTTCAACTGGAATAAGAATCAGGGAGATCTTAGGGTCGATCTGACTGAACCAGAGAAGGCCTTGGATTAACTTTGACTGGATAAGAATCAGAAAAATCTTAGGATCAATTTAACTGAACCAGACGAAAGTCTTGGAATATCTTCAACTGGAATAAGAATCAGGGAGATCTTAGCGTCGATCTGACTGAACCAGAGAAGGTATTGGATTAACTTTGACTGGATAAGAATCAGAAAAATCTTAGAATCAATTTAACTGAACCAGACTAAAGTCTTGGAATATCCTCAACTGGAATAAGAATCAGGGAGATCTTAGGGTCGATCTGACTGAACCAGAGAAGGTCTTGGATTAACTTTGACTGGATAAGAATCAGAAAAATCTTAGGATCGATTTAACTGAACCAGACTAAAGTTTTAGAATATAGCTGAGAACTTAACTGGATCTTTCCTGAAAGGTAAAGGTCAGTCATATGCAATGCATGATATGGATCAAGCAATGATGTTCTCGACATAAATGAGATTGTGCGATGCGTTCATGCATGTATCATGATGTATGTGATGTTTATGAATGTATGTTTTTGTCTAGGAAAGTAAATCTTTGACGGGTACCGGGAAGTAAACTCCTGGGCTGATGGTGTAGAATAGTGCTTCTTGTTTCCGCTGGGGATGATAGTTGCAGGAATACCAGTAGGAGAAGATGACTCCGTTGGGGAATAAGTTTGACGAATAGATTACTTTGCAGGGAGAAAATTACTCTAGCGACTTTGCTGGGAAAAAAAGCTCTGTGGGGAGAGAGATACTTCGCTGGGAATAGAATGAGAACTCCGCTGGGGATGAGAAGACTTCGCCGAGGACGATTTTTTCCGTGGCTTTTGGCTGAGGATAACCCAGTTATATCCTGGTAGGGAAATAACCTTTGAATAAAGCCGGGGGACGCGTTCGTGCTCTGCAGAGGTGAGCTTCCAGAATCTACTGGGGATAAGCTTCCTGCCGGGGAGAGGGATTCCACTTTCCTGGGGAGACTTCTGGACTGGACTCTCCTGGGAATTTTGAGATGTATTGGGGGAGTGGCTCCACTGAATGTCTGGTATACCGCTGGGGAACAATCTTAGATCAAGACTGCCGGGGATGCTTGTTAAGAATGTTTGTCTATTGTGCTGAGGGATGTTGAGATTTGCTTGGGGAGAATGCATTGACTTGCTGGCTCACTCTCTGGGGACTTAAGGTATATTGGTTATGTTCTTCGGATGAACTTACCTTGGTACCTTAGTGGACATAACAATTAGATCGCTTAGACAACTCATTATTGCCCCTGTTTCTAATGTTACCTGTAATTAATCCTTTGTTTCGCATGCAAATATTTATGAGTTAGCAATTATTGTCAAATGCATATATCACAAATTGAACCTTGGACGTTCTTCGCAAAACAAAACAGAAAAAAGAAAAAACAATTGGCAATTTTAGCCGAAAAGTGAATTTATATTGATTTTTGAATTGCCTGTGAATAGGCGCTTATGTACAAGAGGCTGACGTCCTAGTAAGAGAACACCGCCGAACAAAAGAGTTTATACAAATTTGTACAAAGGGAAAACAAAACAGCTATGTGAAAAGAATAATCCCACTGGGTTCCAACTCTGCTATCGCCTTTATATCTTCGAGCGTCTCATCACTTGACAACCTAAATGAAGATGAAGCTGACTGATCGATGCCATTTGAACTTGACAGTTGATACCGGATTCTGGATGCAAAGTGATCCAATGAGACATAGTATTACGCTTCAATCCCTAATTTTTGCCTGGACCGCCCTTTCGGGTTTTCAGTCCACCGGGATACCCATTTTTGCCCAAGCCGCCTTTTCAGGTTTTCGACTTGCCGGGTGTACAGATTTTTTTAATTTCATCCCTTATTTTTGCCCGAACCCTTTTGGTTCGCCGGGAAGCCCTAATTTTTGCCTAGGTATGTCAACCTAGCGGGTCTTTTATCATGCGTAGTATCTTTTTACTATGTCTGCATTGGCGGGGTGAGGAAGGTCGTCACCATCCATGGTGGTTAGAATCATGGCTCCTCCTGAGAACACATGTTTAACCACAAATGGCCCTTCGTACGTAGGGGTCCATTTTCCCCTTGGATCACTCTGAGGAAGGATGATGCGCTTGATTACCAGATACCCAACTTGATATTCTTGTGGTTTGACTTTCTTGTTAAATGCCCTGATCATCCGTTTTTGGTACGTCTGACCATGATAGATAGCAGTAAGTCTCTTTTTGTCAATCAGATTTAGTTGATCAAGTCGTGTCTGGATCCAATCATCTTCGCTCAGATCTACATCCTTCATTATCCGGAGAGAGGGTATTTGCACTTCAATCGGTAAGACTTCCTCCATGCCGTAGACCAACGAGGAAGGAGTTGCCCCGGTTGACGTTCTTGCTGAGGTACGATACCCATGTAGAGCAAACGGTAACATATCATGCCAATCTTTGTAAGTCACTGTCATCTTCTGCATAATTTTCTTGATATTTTTATTCGCTGCTTCTACAGCCCCATTCATCTTCGGTCTGTAAGGAGAAGAGTTGTGGTGCTGTATTTTGAACTGCTCGCAGAGCTCAGTGATCATCTTGTTATTGAGATTGGTACCGTTGTCTGTAATGATTCTTTCTGGGACGCCGTATCGACAGATCAAGTTATACCGAATGAATCGTGCCACAACATTCTTGGTTACAATGGCGTAAGAAGCTGCTTCAACCCACTTTGTAAAGTAATCGATCGCCACTAGGATGAAGCAATGCCCGTTGGATGCCGTAGGTTTAATCGTGCCGATCATATCTATACCCCACATTGCAAAAGGCCAAGGTGCAGTCAGGACATTCAGGGGAACCGGAGGAACATGCACCTTATCTGCATATATCTGACACTTATGACATGTCCGGGAATGTTGGTAACAATCAGCTTCCATTGTGGACCAGTAATATCCTGCCCGGAGGATTTTCTTCACCATGGTATGTCCACTGGAATGTGTCCCGAAGGTACCTTCATGTAGCTCCGCCATGATCCTTTCCGCTTCAGTCTTATCCACACAACACAGTAAGGTCGAATCATGGTTTCGCTTGTACAGAATGCCGTTGCTGAGGAAGCACTTTGCTGCGAACCTTCTCAGAAACTTCTTGTCGTTGACAGATGCACCTTCAGGGTATTCCTGAGCTTCCAAGTATCTCTTCACCTCATGGTACCAGGGTTTCTCAGTTACTATCTCAGCCTCAAGATCACAACAATATGCCGGTTCGTCTAGTTTCCAGATAATGACCCGGGGAGCCTCATTGTCCCACTTGACTTTGAACATGGAAGACATCGTAGCTAACGCGTCCGCCAATTGATTCTCCTCTCTTGGGAAATGTTCAAAAGTTATCTCTGTGAAATGGGGGATCAATGTCAACACACATTCTTTGTAAGGAATCAGGTTCGGATGTTTCGTATCCCACTCGCCTTTGATCTGATTGATCACGAGAGCGGAATCTCCGAAGACACTCAGAAACTTGATCCTTAAGTCAATCGCAGCTTGAAGACCCATGATGCATGCCTCATACTCCGCCATGTTGTTGGTGCAGTTGAAACATAGTCGGGCAGTAAGTGGAGTATGAGTGCCTTGAGGGGATATAATCACAGCGCCGATACCGTTACCCAAAGCATTGGAGGCTCCGTCAAAGTGCATAGACCATCGGGATCCTTCCTCAGGTCCTTCATCCGGTCCAGGTACTTCACAATCAGTCACTATCATGATGCTCTCGTCTGGAAACTCGAAGTTCATTGACTGATAGTCGTCTACTGCCTGATGTGCCAAATGGTCTGCCAATACACTTCCTTTGATAGCTTTCTGAGTTGTGTACTGGATGTCGTATTCTGTCAAGATCATTTGCCATCTTGCTATCCTCCCAGACAGAGCAGGCTTTTCGAATATTTATTTTATAGGATCCATCTTTGAGATCAACAAGGTAGTGTGAGTCAGCATATACTGTCTCAGCCGGCGAGCAGCCCATACCAAAGCGCAGCAAGTTTTCCCGAGCAGTGAGTATCGGGTCTCACAGTCGGTAAACTTTTTGCTAAGGTAATAAATGGCATGCTCTTTTCGGCCAGACTCGTCATGTTGGCCCAGCACACACCCCATTGAGCTGCCCAGTACCGTCAGGTATAGTATCAGAGGTCTCCCTTCAACCGGTGGCATAAGGATGGGTTGTTCTTGGAGATACTCTTTGATTCTGTCAAAAGCGGCCTGACATTCATCATTCCAACGTACTACCTGATCTTTCTTCAGCAGCTTGAAGATTGGTTCACAAGTAGCAGTTAGGTGTGAGATGAATCGAGCAATGTAATTCAAACGTCCTAGAAAGCCTCTGACCTCTTTCTCTGTCTTAGGAACTGGCATCTCTTGAATGGCTTTAACCTTGGCAGGGTCCACTTAAATACCCCTGTCACTTACGACGAAGCCTAGCAATTTCCCAGATCTTACCCCAAAGGTGCACTTGTTCGGGTTCAATCTCAGCTTATACAATTTCAGACGGTCAAACAACTTCTGTAGATGATCAAGATGTTCCTCCTCAGTTTGGGACCTTGCAATCATATCGTCAACATACACTTCAATCTCATGATGGATCATGTCATGAAATAAAGCAACCATGGCATGTTGGTAGGTTGCCCCAGCATTTTTCAACCCGAATGGCATGACCTTGTAGCAGAAAGTGCCCCACTGAGTAACGAAGGTAGTCTTTTCCATGTCTTCAGGAGCCATCTTGATCTTATTATACCCTGAGAAACCATCCATGAAAGAAAACACCTTATGCTGAGCAGTATTATCAACCAGAACGTCAATGTGAGGTAGGGGAAGTAATCCTTGGGGCTTGCCCTGTTCAGATCCCTGTAATCGACACACATTCTGACCTTACCATCCTTCTTTGGTACTGGCACCACATTGGCAACCCACTGAGGGTAAGAAGTCACTGCAAGAAACCCGGCATCAAACTGTTTCATAACCTCAGCTTTAATCTTCTCGGACATCTCTGGACGCATACGGCGGACCTTTTGCTTAACCGGAGGGCAGTCTTCCTTGGTAGGCAAGTGATGGACCACAATGTCAGTATCCAACCCAGGCATGTCTTCGTAGGACCAGGCGAAGATTTCCACATAATCATGTAATATCTGAGTCAACCGTTGTTTTACGCTGAGCTCCAGATTGGCACCAATCTTAACTTCCTTTCTGTCCGTCTCAGTACCCAGATTTATCGTTTCCACTGGCTCTTCATGTGGTTGAATTGTCCTCTCTTCCTGGAGTAACAGTCTTGCAAGCTCACCAGGCACTTCGCAATCATCTTCACCTTCGTCTTCGGCTAAGTTGATCGGATTTTCGAAGTAATAACTGACAGTAGCAGAGTCGTTACCAGTGAGATCCAGAGTGGATTGAAACCTGTGTAGGTGAGTGTGTGTAAATACAGCTGTTTTGCCATATAAAGAAAGTAAGAAAGGAAAGGAGCACAAGATTTGAAATGCGAAAAAAAGTCCAAGATCTTTATTCATGATATATGTAAATGACAGTTATAAGCCCTTACAAATGAAGCCGACGGTGCCCCGGGTAAGACACCGGGCCATAAAGTTTCAATTTATTGTTTATTACAAATAACAAAACAAAGGAGTTCATTACTGCGTAACAAAAGTAACAGGTAGGTTGTCCTTTGCAGTCCAATTGCTAGGTCCATTGTCGGCCGTCGGATAAATCCAGCTGTTGAATTCAGATTCTTCCACTTCATCATCCTCCCTGATAGCATTCACTCCATGGTTAGGCATGGGAGCAGTCACCACATTGGGTTTCTCAGGTGCCTCAAATTGTACCTCCTTTGCATCAATAAGGTCTTGCACCTTATTCCTCAGGGCCCAGCAATCATTAGTAGAATGCCCCGGGCTATCGGAGTGATAAGCACAGCGGGCATTTGGATTATACTTAGGAGATGCAGTATTCACAACCTTCGGGGCCTCTCTGACGGTCACCAAGTTGGTTGATAGCAGTTGCGGTAAGATTTGTGACAAGGTCATACTCAGCCGGGTAAATTCTCTTCGGGGTCTTTCAGCCCTTTGTTGATTGGTTTGCCGAGGAGCGGCAACAGGTTTAGCAATCACCACCGCGTTGACAGATTGGCGATGCTCTGGTTTATCTTGCCTTCTAGGCCCATACACAGCACTGGCCTCCTTTTTAAAGGGTTTCTTCTCAGAACTTGAAGATGCCCCTTTCTGAATTTTTCCGGACTTCATGCCAGCCTCTATCCTTTCCCCAATCAGAATGAGGTCAGTGAACCCTGCAGATGAATTACCGATAAGATGATTGAAGAATGGCCCGGAGAGGGTCCCCAAGAACATATCTACCAGCTCACGATCAGTTAATGGTGGCTGCACCCTGCCAGCCAGGTCCCTCCACTTCTGTGCATACTCTTTAAAACCTTCGCCTGATCCTAGCGACATACCCTGGAGTTGGGTACGTGTAGGAGCAAGGTCGGCATTATATTGATACTGCTTATAAAAAGCAGTAGAAAACTCCTCCCAGTTACGAACCTTGGTTCCATCCAGCTGATAGAACCATTCGAGATGAGTCCCTGAAAGACTCTCCTAGAAGAAGTGGATCCACAAGTTCTTGTCCACTGTGTACGGCTGAATCTTCCGCACATAAGATCTGAGGTGTAGTTTAGGGCAGGACGCCCCGTCATACTTGGCGAAAGATGGTGCTTTAAACTTGTGAGGGATGATCATACCAGTAGATAAACCCAGGTCTCCGAAATCCAAACCAGGCACTTGTTGAATCTCCATAGCATTCAGACGGTCTTCCAACTGCTTGTACCGGTCTTCAGCTGGAGGATACTGCTCCTCATTGAAATCAGTCTCGTTGTCGTAGACCACTGGACTAGGAACTCTCCCTCTTGGGGACTGCTTTTGCCTACAGAAGAACCAGCTTCCTCATTCTGCAGTGTATTACCAAACCTCCGGCCCGTGTTGAATAGAACAGTTCTCTTCTTCTTCTTCTTCTTAACCAGCAGAGCCTTCAGTTCCTCTTGCCCTTGAGCCAAACCCATGATTAGTTCTTGGAATTGTGCGTTCTGAGCCTGAAGGGCCTTGATAGACTGCTCGGTAGATGATTCAGGGTTCATGATGCTGAAATAAACAGCGAAGAACAGTAAGCAACCTGAAAAGAAGAGTACCTGCTATGCACATGATGAATGATATGTGTTTATGCAATGCATTCAAGGGTTCGAAAGTTCAAATTTATTGTAGACAAAAGGAACACACGTTATCATTAAGAAAATAATTGTTCAGTACATCAAGGTCTCATGGGCAAAACATTACAAAAACAAATCAATCCCAAAAGACACTACGCATCCTCTTCGGAGCAATGTAGGTGTTGAGAGTCTTTTCCTCGTGCAGCAGGCGCGTGAGCTCTAAGACTTTCTTTTCACTAGCATGTAGACTAGACTCCAGAGAATTGCGTTCTTCCTTAATCTGGATCCAGCTCTTCTGCATCTCTTCCCAGGATGTAGGCATATCAGGATGCTGAATGGTGTAGGATACTTCTCCTTCCAATACTGGCTCTTTGATTACCGGGAGAACATGAGGATATGGCATCACTAACTTCTGGGAGCGGGCCCGTACCCACTTGAGATAAGGCTCCAACGGGATGGAGTTCCTGTGCCCCAGTGTCTTGCTGTCTATCCTACTGGGCATCCTCCAAGCTCTGATAAATCTCTGGCGAAGTCCTTGCGCATCGTTGTCGAAGTCAAAAACTATGTCAGGAATTAACATGTCATGAGGGCCGTCCCTCCGAGCATAACCAAACTGTCTCCAAGCCAGACACGGGTTGTAAGTAATACCTCCTCTGATTCCAAGTAAAGGAACATTAGGAAACTCACCGTAACGATCAATGATAGTGACATCTTCTCTGGACCGAGGACACCAATGTATATCAGCATGTGTAAGAGTCATCAATCGTTGCGACCATCTCATACCCCGCTCGTTCTTCAAAACTGATTGTGGAAGGTGCGAAATAAACCACCTTCCCAGGAGATGAGTGCAGCACATAAGAACACCCCTTTTTCTCATGGTTCGAGTGTAACATGAGTGAAGGATGTCCCCAAGTAACGTGGGTGTGATCGGTGGATCTGGAACTGACTGTTTAACGCTGGTTCGCGAAATGTCGCGGAAGCAAGAGTCGCCACCGTCTTTTATTTTCTCCAAATGGAAAGGACAAAAGCACAGAAAAATTCCTTAAAGAGATTGCTCTCGGTTCGGGAGGTAGATTATAGAAAGGGAAGGTGTTAGCACCCTTTCTATCCATGGTTATCCATGGGCTCTTAGATACTTGCTCATTGTGTTTTCAAAATTGGTTTGTTTGCTTTTCAATTGTGGGTTTTAAAAAAGTTTCTTTGAAAATTTCAGTTCGACTCTTGTATCGGTCCTCAAGAGTGTTTGAAAAATTGCTTTCGAAAGCTTTTTGAAAAGGTGTCGGTGTGAAAAGTATTTTTGATTTGTTTTGAAATTTAGAGCAAGTATCTAGAGTCGTCTACCTACCCTAAGGAATTCGTCTGTGTAGATGTCCTTTAAAGTAGTGCCATCCCTCCATTGAGAGGTTGGTAGCACCACCGTTGGAGGTGTTCTGGCCAATTCGAGGTTCGGGACATGGTGATCACCAGAGTAATGGGAAGACACCTTAGAAGCTACCCTCATGCCAGGTTCCCGGATCATGAGGACTTACTAAGACATCCTCTACTCGACGATCACCTTTCGAGGCAAGGCAACAGTGAGGCGTACCCTAGGGGTGGTGTGTGATTTGTGTGTCATGTTCAGTTATTTTGTCTTGTCATATTATGGGTGATCTAAACGTTTGTTTTTATTTAAAGCCATTCATTCTTGCATGCATTTATTTAACAGTTAAAATATTGCGAGAAATAAAAGTTCTAAAGCTATTACAAAAGGCGCGGGTCCACATCGCCAAAATTTCCAGAACCCGATTTGACCGAAAGTAAATAGAGATAAAGTGCGAGAAATTAAATTATCCGAGTTTACAAGGCCTTGGGAGAGATACATAAATATTAAAAGAAATAGAAATAAATACGCGAATTGAAATTTAAATTGAAACGAGGGCGTTGGACCCTTTTTGATTAAATTAAATTATTGTTAAATTAATTAAAATTAAAAAGAAAAAGAAATTATTTTTGGTTTTTTTGTATTTTATGACCTTAATGAAAAAGATTAATTAAAATAAAATATTAATCCTAATTCTAATTGTTTTTTTTAGTTTATTAAGAAAGTATTAAATTTTAACCTAATATTTAACCTAATTATTTACATGCCATTTAATTACAAAAATAAATAATAGGAAATATTTAATTATTACGAGAGAAAAGAAAAAGGGATAAAAATGATTATAAACCCTAATTCCACCAATTTTAGATTTTTATTAAGGAAAATATTACAATTAAACCTAATTTAATAACTAAAATTAATTAATGCAATTTATTTACAAAAATACTAGTTAAATAAAAATA
This sequence comes from Vicia faba, assembly GCA_948472305.1. Taxonomy (NCBI): domain Eukaryota; kingdom Viridiplantae; phylum Streptophyta; class Magnoliopsida; order Fabales; family Fabaceae; genus Vicia; species Vicia faba. The sequence continues at coordinate 810,049,760 of OX451741.1, forward strand.
TTTATTATTTTTTATCTTTTCTGATTTTTTGGTGTTTTTTATATTATTTGTGAAAATATTAAATTAATTAAAAAACAATAATTGAAAGAAAGTAAAAATAATGAAAAACAAAGAATATAAAAAAAGTTTGCAAACCTAGGGGGTTCTGCCCCTAATTTGGAGGTGTACATCAGCATTTTAGGGCCCAATTGTTCATGGCCTGATTGACTTTCATGCCAGCGTGTGAGGTGGTTGACTGGTGTCTACCATGGACTTCAGATCATGGCCCTCTGATCGCTTCCATTGGCCAAGTGGACGGCTTGATTTTGATGATGCACGGTGGTCCATAACGTTGAAACTGCACACAAATATTAAATGAAAAATAATATGAAAGGGGGGTGAGGACCTGGGGCTCGAACCCAGGTCCTGAAGATTACCAACCAAGCGCTTTACCAACTGCTCCACTTCATCTTTTTGTATATTACATAAACAAGAAATATTATAAAATAAAACAAAAAGTTAGTATTGGTTTCCGCGCGAAATTTTAAATAAGCCAACCGATCTTGGCCACCTAGCCTTCGTCTTCTTCGTTTTCTTTTTTCCTGAAACACAAAGAATCAGCAACGGTTTTACACCGTTTCAAAATAGGCCATTTGGGAAAATAGCGATTAGCTCAGGGAGGCTCATAAATTGAGCGCGAGGGTGGATTTAGCATCGTCTCTCTCTCACGATTCCAATGATGTATCTCTCATGGCCTAATTGTTCAAGGTTTGGAAACCCCTAAATCAATTTTCACGAAACCCTAATATACTCTCATGGTGGATCCTTCGTTTTATCATGAAACTCCAATCAAATTATGCAGGTAGCTTGCAAACATCATTCTAAACACAAAAACAACAATGAAATATATTAAAAACGCATGAATGATGGAAAATGATTTTAGAATTTTTCTCACCAACTTCAATGGTGATTTCGTGTTCTCTTGAGTATGGGACTTAGTGAATGATTGGAAAACGTTCTATGATCCTCAAGGAAGGTGTTTGAACAGCTCTTGCACCTTGAATTCACCTGTAAAACCAAAATCGAATTTTAAAAATATGTGAGTTTCTTGAGTTCTTGTATGGCTTGGTTATGCAGCTTTTTTTTGTCAAAAGGCACGAGGGTTTGCATCCTTATATGTATATGAGTGATTAGGTCAAAGAAAATTGGTCCAAAATCCATGAATTAATGAAAAATATATTTGATTTTCAAGCCATTATTTTGCAATCTTTTTCACATGTTTTTGATGCCAATCACCTCCAATTGCATTGATTCTTTCTATATTTGGTTAGGCACGAAATCTTGGAGATATTATATGCATAAAAAGATTGAAAAACCTAGGTTTAGTATTTTTTATACATTTTAATTAATTAAATGAATTTCTAGCATTTAAAAATTCAAATAAATAAAATAAAAATGATAAAAACTTCCCTTTGGGCCAAATGGTCGTGCACATGTCTTGGATAATGAATTGTGGAAGAAAAAGAGGCCCATTAGCAATTTTAGGTCATTTGAATCAATGTTGACTTTTCAAAATATCCAAAAATTTCCCAACTTCCACAAGGCATAACTTGCTCAATTTTTAAGCTTTGCTCATGTTCTTGGACATTTTGGAAAGGTCTTTGAGTCCTCTAACCAATGCCTTTGGTCCCATGTCATTTTGATATTTACCAATCTCAAGTTATGGCCTTTGACTTAAAGTCCCTTTTTGTTGACTTTTGAAAATGACCTATAATGTTGAAATTGATAACTTTTTGTGAGAGCATTTCTTGGACTTGAAGTATGAAGATGAGTTGTAGGAAATGTCTTTCTCTTCAAAATGAGCTTTGGATGGAATTTTTATGATAATCCATGTGAAAGTTATGCCCTGGTCAATTTACAGTTGACTTTTTCAACTGTCCAAATAAGGAAACTTTTGCATATTGATGATTTTTGAGCCTAGCTTTAAGAATCATGATCAAGCATTGATCAAATGATGTTTGTGGCTTCAAAATGATATGTTGACCAAAAATTTGAACTTTTGACTGTCAAATGACCATTTTGCCCCTACAGTTGACTGTAGTGCAATTAGGGTTTTGACTGTGCAATTTTTGCTGAGAGTCTTGAAACTTGGTATGAGGATGCTTGACCATATTTATAGGCATGTGGGACTTGATTGGACCCTTGGAAACTTCATTTTCTTGATCAGAACCAAAACCCTAATTTTGACTGTTTAGGAGACCCTTGAACTGTGCAACCCTTGGGGAGATGTTTGAAGCTTTGACTTGGCAAATTTTGAAGAATATGGGAGGGCAAATTTTGGGGTACAACAGTTGCCCCTGTTCAATATTCTTAGACCTGAGGATGCAGATTGGCTGGCGTGCCTTTCGTAATCCGAAGGTGGAAGATGATTGAACACTAGAGTGCCCAGAAATTTGCGCTCACATAGTAGCATGATGGTGGGAATGGGCTTATAGATGCCATTTGGAGATTGATGGATAGGATGATGGGCTTATAGATGCCATGCTGAGAGATGATGGAAGGTGGATGGGCTTATAGATGCCATCTGGGTGTTGATCGCGTAGGAGATTCCTTAGCGAGAACTTGTGTACCTACAAAAGAAAAAACGATTACCTGACCTATTACAGGAGCTGGTCTTCAGATGCTTTGTATAGATGTGTCCTGACTGGTTACAGGAGCTAAATCTGGAGCTTCAAATGGTGATGAATGAACCAGGGATGGTTACTACCTCAACAGGAACGGTGAGAGAACCTTGGATAACTTCAGCTTCAACAGCAATCGTTGAGCGAATCTTGGGATTACCACCTCCGCAGGATCGGGGAGAGAACCATAGGCGACTACAACCTCAACAGCAAACATTGAGAGAATCTTGGTGGGAATTATCATCTCCGCAGTATCGGGGAGAGAACCATAGGCGATTACAACCTCAATAGCAATTATTGAGAAAACCTTGGATGGAATTATCATCTCCGCAGTATCGGGGAGAGAACCATAGGAGATTACAATCTCAATAGCAATCATTGAGAAAACCTTGGATGGAATTATCATCTCCGCAGTATCGGGGAGAGAACCATAGGCGATTACAATCTCAATAGCAATCATTGAGAAAACCTTGGATGGAATTATCATCTCTGCAGTATCGGGGAGAGAACCATAGGCGATTATAATCTCAATAGCAATCATTGAGAAAACCTTGGATAACTTCTACTGAGTCTTCATCAGAAAAATCTGTTTGGGGTCGATTTAGCTGGACTAGAGAAGGCCTTGGACTGGATAAGAAACAGAGAATCTCAGGGTCGATTAACTGAACCGGTCTAGGTCTTGGAATGTCTTCAACTGGGTCTTTATCAGAAAAATCTGTTTGGGGTCGATTTAACTGGACCAGAGAAGGCCTTTTGACTGGATAAGAAATCTTTGGAGTCGATTAACTGAACCGGTCTAGGTCTTGAAATATGATTGAGAATTTAACTGAATCTTTCCTGAAAGGTAAAGGTCAGTCATATGCAATGCATGATATGGACCAAGCAATGATGTTCTCAACATAAATGAGATTTGTAAGATATGATGCGTCTATGCATGCTATAATGATGCATGGAAGTGCGATGTTTAGGAATGTATTTTTCGTCGAGGAAAGTAAATCCTTGACGGGTGTCAGGAAGTCACTCCTGGGCTGATGTTGGCCAGTAGATCTTTGCTTCCGCTGGGAATGATAGTTGCAAGAATACCAGTAGGAAGAGATAACTCCGTTGGGGAATAAACTTGGCGAATGGATTATTCTGCGGGGAGAAAAGTACTCTAACGATTTTGCTGGGAAGCAATACTCTGTGGGGAGAGAGATACTTTGTTGAGTTGTTGATAATAACTTGCTGGGGATACCCTTGTTGTGTTGGAAGTGCTAATAGACTTCGCTGGGGATAAGAAAGAACTATGTTGACGACGACCTTTCCGTGGCTTTTGGCTGAGGATAACCCAATTATATCCTGGTAAGGAAATAAATCTTTGAATAAAGCCGGATGACGCGTTCGTGCTCTGTGGGGATAAGCTTCCAGAATCTACTGGGGATAAGCTTACTGCTTGGGAGAAATGGATTCCAATTTTCCTGGGGGACTGGATTGGACTCTCTTGGGGAAGTCTTGAATTGTATCGGGAAGATGACTCCATTGAATGTCTGATATATCGCCGGGGAACAATCTTTAGACCAAGACTGTCGGGGATGCTTGTTAAGAATATATATGCTGCCGGGGAATGTTGAGATCTACTGGAGGATACCCAACTTCTTTAAGTTTGATTGTAACTTTGCTCGGGGAGAGTGTACTGACTTGCTGGCTCACTCTCTGGGGAATTAGGATATCTGATTATGTTCTTCGGCTGATCTTACCTTGATACCTTGGAGGACAGAACAATTAGATTACTTAGACAACTCTTTTATTGCCCCTGTTTCTAATGTTACCTGTAATTAATCCTTTGTTTCGTATGCAAATATTCATGAGTTAGCAAATTATTGTCAATGCATATATCACAAATTGAACCTTGGACGTTCTTCGCAAGACAAAACAGAAAAGGAAAAACAATTGGCACTTTTAACTGAAAAGTGTATTTGTATTGATTTTGAATTTGCCTGTAAATAGGCGTTTATATACAAGAGGCTGACGTGAGGCTGACGTCCTAGTAAGAGAACGCCGCCGAACAAAAGAGTTTATACAAATTTTGTACAAGAGAAAATAAAACAACTGTGTGAAATGGATGATCCCACTGGGTTTCAACTCTGCTATTGCCTTTATATCTCCGAGCGTCTCATCACTTGATGACCTTGGTTGAAGATGAAGCTGACTGATCGATGCCGTCTGAACTTGATGTAGATACCAGATTCTGGATGCAAAGAAATCCAATGAGACATAGTATTATGCTTTTATCCCTAACTTTTGCCTGGACCGCCCTTTCGGGTTTTCAGTCCACCGGGATACCCATTTTTTCCCAAGCCGCCTTTTCAGGTTTTCGACTTGCCGGGTGTACATATTTTTTTCATTTTCATCCCTTCATTTTGCCCGAACCCTTTTGGTTCGCCGAGAAGCCCTAATTTTTGCCTAGGCATGTCAGCCTAGCGGGTCTTTTTTATGCGTAGTATCTTTTTACTATGTCTGCATTGGCGGGGTGAGGAAGGTCGTCACCATCCATGTTGGTTAGAATCATGGCTCCTCCTGGGAACACATGTTTAACCACAAATGGCCCTTCGTATGTAGGGGTCCATTTGCCCCTTGGATCACTCTGAGGAAGGATGATTCGCTTGATTACCAGATCCCCAACTTGATATTCCTGTGGTCTGACCTTTTTGTTAAATGCCCTGATCATCCGTTTCTGATACGTTTGACCATGACAGATAGCAGCAAGCCTCTTTTCATCAATAAGATTTAGCTGATCAAGTCGTGTCTGGATCCAATCATCTTCGTTCAGATTTACATCCTTCATTATCCGGAGAGAGGGTATTTGCACTTCGATCGGTAAGACTGCCTCCATACCATAAACCAAAGAGAAAGGAGTTGCCCCGGTTGACGTCCTAGCTGAGGTACGGTACCCATGTAGAGCGAACGGTAACATCTCGTGCCAATCCTTATAAGTCACTGTCATCTTCTCCACGATTTTCTTGATGTTCTTATTTGCTGCTTCTACAGCCCCATTCATCTTCGGTCTGTAAGGAGAAGAATTGTGGTGCTGTATCTTGAACTGTTCGCAGAGCTCAGTGATCATCTTGTTATTCAGATTGGTATCGTTGTCTGTAATGATCCTCTCTGGGACGCCGTACCGACAGATCAGATTATGCCGAATGAACCGTGCCACAACAGTCTTGGTTACCGTAGCGTAGGATGCTGCTTCGACCCACTTTGTAAAATAATCAATCGCCACTAGGATGAAGCGATGCCCATTGGATGCCGTAGGTTTAATCTCGCCGATCATGTCTATGCCCCACATTGCAAACGGCCAAGGCGCAGTCAGAACATTCAGAGGAACTGGAGGAACATGCACCTTGTCTGCATAGATCTGGCATTTATGACATGTCCTGGAATGTTGGTAGCAGTCAGCTTCCATTGTGGACCAGTAATACCCTGCCCGAAGGATTTTCTTTGCCATTGTATGTCCACTGGAATGTGTACCAAAGGTCCCTTCATGTAGCTCTTCCATGATCCTTTCTGCTTCAGTTTTATCCACACAACGCAGTAAGGTTGAATCATGGTTTCGCTTGTACAAGATGCTGTTGCTAAGGAAGAACTTTTCCACGAACCTTCTCAGGAACTTCTTATCATTGATAGAGGCCCCTTCAGGGTATTTCTGAGTTTCCGAGTATCTCTTCACCTCATGGTACCAAGGCTTCTCAGTCACCAACTCAGTCTCGAGATCACAACAGTATGCCGGTTCGTCCAGTTTCCAGATGATGATTCGGGGAGCCTCATTATCCCATTTGACCTTGAACATAGAAGACATTGTAGCTAACGCGTCTGCCAACTGATTCTCTTCTCTTGGAAAGTGTTCAAAGGTTATCTTCGTGAAGTGGGGGATCAAGGTCAACACACATTCTCTGTAAGGAATAAGATTCGGATGTTTCGTATCCCACTCTCCTTTGATCTGATTGATCACGAGAGCGGAATCTCCGAAGACACTCAGAAACTTGATCCTTAAGTCGATCGCAGCTTGAAGACCCATGATGCATGCCTCGTACTCTGCCATGTTGTTGGTACAGTTCAAACATAGCCGGGCAGTGAGTGGAGTATGAGTGCCTTGCGGTGATATGATTACAGCACCGATACCGTTTCCCAAAGCGTTGGAGGCTCCGTCAAAGTGCATAGACCATCGGGATCCTTCCTCAGGTCCTTCCTCTGGTCCAGGTATTTCACAATCAGTCACAATCATGATACTTTCATCCGGAAACTCGAAGTTCATTGACTGATAGTCGTCTACAGCTTGATGTGCCAAGTGTTCTGCCAATACACTTCCCTTGATGGCTTTCTGAGTTGTGTACTGAATATCGTATTCCGTCAAGATCATTTGCCATCTTGCTATTCTCCCAGACAGAGCAGGTTTTTCGAATATGTACTTTATAGGATCCATCTTTGAGATCAACAAGGTAGTGTGAGTCAGCATATACTGTCTCAGCCGGCGAGCAGCCCATACCAAAGCGCAGCAAGTTTTCTCGAGCAGTGAGTATCGGGTCTCACAGTCGGTAAACTTTTGCTAAGGTAATAAATGGCATGCTCTTTTCGGCCAGACTCGTCATGCTGCCCCAGCACACACCCCATTGAGTTGTCCAATACTGTCAGGTATAATATCAGAGGTCTCCCTTCAACTGGTGGCATAAGGATGGGTGGTTCTTGGAGATACTATTTGATTTTGTCAAAAGCGGCCTGACATTCATCATTCCAACGTACTACCTGATCTTTCTTCAGCAGCTTGAAGATTGGCTCACAGGTAGCGGTTAGATGCGAGATGAATCGAGCAATGTAATTCAGGCGTCCTAAAAAGCCTCTGACCTCTTTCTCTGTCTTAGGAACTGGCATCTCTTGAATAGCTTTAACCTTAGCAGGGTCCACTTGAATACCCTTATCATTGACAACGAAGCCCAGCAACTTTCCAGATCTTACCCCGAATGTGCACTTGTTCGGGTTCAACCTCAGCTTGTATAATTTCAACCGGTCAAACAATTTCTGCAGATGATCTAGGTGCTCTTCCTCAGTCTGGGACCATGCGATCATGTCGTCAACATACACTTCTATCTCATGATGGATCATGTCATGAAATAGAGCAACCATGGCACGTTGGTAGGTTGCCCCAGCGTTCTTTAATCCAAAAGGCATGACCTTGTAGCAAAAGGTACCCCACTGAGTAACAAATGTAGTCTTTTCCATGTCTTCAGGTGCCATCTTGATTTGATTGTAACCTGAAAAACCATCCATGAAAGAGAACACCTTGTGCTGAGCAGTATTGTCGACAAGGACATCAATGTGAGGCAGAGGGAAGTCATCTTTGGGGCTGGCCCTGTTCAGATCCCTGTAATCAACACACATTCTGACCTTACCGTCTTTCTTTGGTACCGGCACCACATTGGCAACCCACTGAGGATAAGAAGTCACTGCAAGGAACCCGACATCAAACTGTTTCATAACCTCGGCTTTAATCTTCTCAGACATCTCTGGGCGCATACGACGGACCTTTTGCTTAACCGGAGGGCAGTCTTCCTTAGTAGGCAAGTGATGGACCACAATATCGGTATCCAACCCGGGCATGTCTTCGTAGGACCAGACAAAGATCTCCATATAATCATGTAGCATCTGAGTCAACCGTTGCTTCACGCTGAGCTCTAGGTTGGCACCAATCTTTACCTCTTTCCTGTCTGTATCAGTACCCAAGTTTATTATTTCCACTGGCTCCTCGTGTGGTTGAATTGCCCTCTCTTCCTGAAGTAACAGTCTTGCAAGCTCGCCAGGTACTTCGCAATCATCTTCACCTTCGTCTTCGGCTAAGTTGATCGGATTTTCGAAGTCATAACTGGCAGTAGCAGAGTCGTTACCAGTGAGGTCCAGAGTGGATTGAAACCTGTATGAGTGAGTGTGTGTGTAAATACAGTTGTTTTGAAAAATATGTAAAGGAAGGAAAGACAGAAAAGGAGCATAAGATTTGAAATGCGAGAAAACGTCCAAGATTTTCATTTATGATATATGAAATGACAATTTATATGCCCTCACAAATGAAACCATGGTGCCTTGGGTAAGACACCGGGCCATAGAGTTTATTTATTGTTTATTACAAATAACGAAACAAAGAAGTTTATTATTGCGTAACAAAAGTAACAGGAGTATGGTCTTTGGCAATCCAATTGGTCAATCCGCCTTCGGTTGTCGGGTAGATCCAGCTATTGAATTCTGCTTCATCCACTTCATTGTCTTCCCCAACAGCATTCACTCCTGGATTTGTAATGAATACAGGAGGTCTTCTGGTCTTCGCCTTCCGCATATCTTTCTGACCCTCTGCAGTAAAACCCAGTCCAAATTTGTCAGTTTTCTGTGTAAAGTCGGGAAGCCTGCCCCAGTTGGCACATTCACCTTTCTGAACCACAGCCCGGGCATCCTTCAGGGAAGCCATCTTCAAGGGAACATCCTCTTTGACTGTTGTTTCTGCTGCTGCTGAAATTGGAAGCACCTCCTCGAAATGCTGAAAAGGGGTCTCAATAAACTCCACGTCCATCTCAATGTATCTGAAGGAATTCAAGTGGCTCACTATATACTCCTCCTCTCCTTGCACAGTGACGATCTTCCCTCTGACGGGGTACTTCAGCTTCTGGTGCAAGGTAGAGGTCACTGCCCCAGCTTTATGGATCCAAGGTCGACCCAGTAGACAAGAGTATGATGGACGGATATCCATCACATAAAATGTAGAGTCAAACACCTGAGAGCCCACACGAATAGGAATGTCAACCTCTCCATGAACCATCCTTTTCGAACCGTCAAAGGCCCTGACGATGATATTGCTGGGTTTTAATTCCAGGCCTTCACAATCTAAACGGTCTAAAGCCTTCTTGGGTAGCACATTCAAGGACGAACCAGTATCCACCAATACATGTGCCAGAGTAGTGCCCCTGCATTCGATAGAGACATGCAGGGCATCATTGTGGTCTCTTCCTTTTGCAGTCAGGTCAGCATCTGAGAAACCTAAGCCATTGTCCGCCGTCAGATTTGCTACGCAATCAGTGAACTGGACTGCAAATGTCTCCTGTGGCACATGGGCCGTCTTGAGAAATGAGATCAAGGCCTTAGCATGGGCCTCAGAGCATAGCAATAAGGAGAGAATGGAGATCTTGGAGGGCGTATGCCCCAGCTGTTCCACAACATTAAAGTCACTCTTTTTTATTATCTTTAGAATCTCCTCCATTTCTTGTTGGGAGGCCTCAGCATTTATAGGTACCGGTGCCTCCATCCGGGCAGGCTCATCTTCAATTCCCTTGCCCCGAGCATTGGATGATTCGACAGCAGGGGAAACAACTTGGTCAGCAACAGGAACAGGTACACTTGTAGGTGTTATAAGGAGGGGTCTTCGAGTAGCGGGTGGTGCAATGTCAGGCGAGAAGAGCCTGCCACTACGGGTAACCTTGGCTGGGCCAATGATATCACAGATACTGGCGCCAGTGTTGAATTCTTGTTTAATTCCATTCACATATACGTCTGCCCCATAATGCCAAGGGACAACTTTATCAGATACGTAGGGAAGAGGCCCCGGAACAGTGATAACAACAGGTGCGACAGTCATGATTTGGACAGGCTTCTTCGGGAGAGCCTTGATTGGATTATTGAAGATGGTAACCACAAAAACTTCTTCTACCGGAACCAACTGAACAGCAGACTTCTTAAACAGAATCTCCTTGCTATCCATTAGGCTTTGGATGCCTAACTTCAGCAGGGGACAACCAGATAGAGAAACAGCACAGAACAGGCAACCCTCACTGCAACCCGGAAATAAACCGGCCAACAGTAGGTTCCTCTTGACAGTCTTCAGAGGAGTAGCCAGATCATCCACAGAAACAGCGTACACTTCTTCATCAACAGCATTTACCCCATGCTGAGGCATAGGAGCAGTCACCACATTCGGCCTCTCAGGCGCTTCGAACTGTATCTCTTTTGCATCAATAAGGTCTTGCACCTTATTCCTTAATGCCCAACAGTCATCAGTGGAATGCCCCCGGCTATCAGAATGGTACGCACAGCAGGCATTTGGATTGTATTTCGGAGAGGCAGTGTTCACACCTTTGGGTGCCTCTCTAACAGTCACTAGATTGGTGGATAGCAACTGTGGCAAGATCTGCGATAAGGTCATGCTCAAACGGGTAAACTCTCTCCGGGGTCTTTCAGCCCTTTGAGGATTGGTTGGCCGAGGAGCGGCAGCAGGCTTAGCAATCATTACCGTACTGACAGATTGACGGCGCTCAGATTTCTCTTGTCTTCTGGACCCATATACATCACTAGCCTCCTTCTTGAAGGGTTTCTTCTCAGAACTAGACGATACACCCTTCGAAATCTTACCAGACTTCAACCCAGCCTCAATTCTCTCTCCGGTCAAAATAAGATCAGTAAACCCTACAGATGAGTTACCGATAAGATGGTTGAAAAATGGCCCAGATAGGGTCCCCAAGAACATGTCTACCAACTCCCGATCAGTCAACGGAGGCTGCACCCTGCCAGCCAGATCCCTCCACTTCTGAGCGTACTCCTTAAAACCTTCACTTGAACCTAACGACATACCCTGGAGTTGGGTACGTGTAGGGGCAAGGTCGGCATTATATTGATACTGCTTATAGAAAGCAGTAGCCAACTCCTCCCAGTTACGAACCTTGGTCTCATCCAGCTGATAGAACCATTCGAGATGAGTCCCTGAAAGACTCTCCTGGAAGAAGTGGATCCATAAATTCTTATCCGCTGAGTACGGTTGAATCTTCCGAACATAGGACCTGAGATGTAGCTTGGGACAAGACGCCCCGTCGTACTTAGTGAAAGATGGTGCTTTGAATTTACGAGGAATGATTACACCAGTAGACAAACCCAGATCTCCGAAATCCAGTCCAGGTACCTGTTGTATCTCCATAGCATTCAACCTGTCTTCCAACTGCTTGTAACGGTCTTCTGCCGGAGGATATTGCTCTTCACCAAAATCAGTCTCTTTGTCGGAGACTACCGGACTAGGACCTTTTTCCGCTTGAGGAGTACTCTTGCCAATAGAAGAACCAGCCTCTTCATTCTGTAGAGTATTGCCAAACCTTCGGCCCGAGCTGAATAAAACAGTCCTTCTCTTCTTCTTCTTTTCCTTCTTCAGGAGCAGAGCCTTCAGCTCTTCTTGGCCCTGAGCCAAACCCATGATTAGTTCCTGAAATTGCGCATTCTGCGCCTGAAGAGCTTTGATGGACATCTCAGTTGAGGATGAGTCAGGATTCATGATGCTGAAATAAACAGCGAAGAACGGTAAGCAACCTGAAAAGAGGAAAACCTGCTATGCACATGATGAATGATATGTATTTATGCAATGCATTCAAGGGTTCGAAAGTTCAAATTTGTTGTAGACAAAAAGGAACACACATTATTATTAAGGAAATAATTGTTCAGTACATCAAAGCCTCATGGGCAAAATAATACAAAAGCAAATCAATCCCAAAATACACTGCGCATCCTCTTTGGAGCTATGTAAGTGTTGAGATTCCTCTCCTCGTGCAACAGGCGGGTGAGCTCCAAGACCTTCTTTTCACTAGCATGTAGACTGGTCTCAAGAGAATTCCGTTCTTCCTTGAGCTGGATCCAGCTCTTCTGCATCTCTTCCCAGGATGTGGGCATATCAGGGTGCTGAATAGTGTAGGACACTTCTCCTTCCAAGACTGGCTCTTTGATCACATGGAGCATATGAGGATAAGGCATTACCAACTTCTGGGAGCGGGCGCGTACCCACTTGAGATAAGGTTCCAATGGGATGGAGTTCCTGTGCCCCAGTGTCTTGCTGTCTATCCTACTTGGCATCCTCCAGGCTCTGATAAATCTCTGGCGAAGTCCTTGAGTATCGTTGTCGAAGTCAAAAACTATGTCAGGAATTAACATGTCACGAGGACCATCCCTCCGAGCATAACCAAACTGTCTCCAAGCCAGGCATGGGCTGTAAGTAATACCTCCTCTGATTCCAAGTAAAGGAACATTAGGGTACTCTCTGCAACGATCAATGATAGTGACATCCTCTCTGGACCTAGGGCACCAATGTATATCCGCATGTGTAAGAGTCATCAACCGTTGTGACCATCTCACACCCCGCTCATTCTTCAAGACTGATTGTGGAAGGTGCGAAATAAACCACCTTCCCAGGAGGGGAGTGCAACACATAAGGACACCTCTTTTTCTCATGGTTCGAGTGTAACATGAGTGAAGGATGTCCCCCAGCAACGTAGGTATAGGATTCCTGGACATAAAGATCTGGACAGCACTGATATCTATAAGCTGATCTGGGTTAGGGAACAACACCAAACCATAGACAAGGAGGGCCACAACTTCTTCAAAAGCTTGTAGGTCAAGGGAGTTCCAACATTCATGGGCCTTTTCAAACAGAAACTTGGCTAAGAATCCTTTGATACCACTTCTAACTTCCCAATGTCCCTTGAGGTCAGATGACTGTAGGTGCAAGGCTTTAGCAATCTCTTCAAGCTTGGGTTCCTTTTCCGTACCGTTGTAGGGTAGTTGATCAAGGATAGGGATCTTCAGGAGCCGGGAGAACTCCTCCAATGTAGGTACCAACTGATAATCCAAGAAGGTGAAACAGTGATGCAGAGGGTCAAAGAACTGGAACAGGACCTTTATCATGTCTTCCTCAATGTTGGTATTGACCAAGCTGATGAGACTTCCATGTCTTCCACTGAATGATGAGTTCTCGGGAATCCTGGATATAAGTTCCTTAAGCTGAGGAGGGATCCTTACAAGACTGATTTGAATTGTCTTTCTACGAACAATTTCCATGTCCTACAAAACAAGAACAAAGATGAAAATTCGAACCCCTGAAATGGTTAGTCAATGCATATGATGCTGGATGATGTTATGATGCTATGATTAAACACACCACAGATATTTACAAAGACAAACATGTAAGGCACACAAGGCACACAAGACAAGCCCTTAAGGTTTAAGGCCAGCATGGGGACTGGGTAGTACCCTCTTGAAGTTGGTGGGCTCAACCTGTCCTATCAGAAGCAACCGGGTTCTAAGGGTCCCAATATCAAGGGATTGCTTTCATTGTTCATCGTTTCGATTTAGCCACTGAACTGGCGACCGAAATATTCCAGGAAAGCAACCCTCAATTGAGTGTAGTATCGAGTATCAACCAACCTCTGACTGCACCAAAGTCAGTTATCTCACTACCCTAAAGAGGCCAAGATGGTTCAATTAAGGTTCCTAAGGTCAGTTGATGCTTCACGACACCACGCGGAGGCCCCGTACTCTCTTGACTGAACTCAAGGGTTACCGGTACACACCAAAGTGCCACATCAACGTAGCAGACTGTTTCAACCATGTGGGTATACCCCGTACAGTTCCCTCACAGCCTTGTTGCTACTTTCTAAGAAGGTATCCCCCAGATCCGGGTTAGGATCTATAGAACTCCCAAGCAACCCACAATTTAAAGCACACAAATCAATATAATTGAAAACACAGTTATGAACTAACCCTAAGGTACACCTCACTTTAAGTTTAAGTCCCCAGCAGAGTCGCCAGTTCTGTGATCGGTGGATCTGGAACTGACTGTTTAACGCTGGTTCGCGAAATGTCGCGGAAGCAAGAGTCGCCACCGTCTTTTATTTTCTCCAAATGGAAAGGACAGAAGCACAGAAAAATTCCTTAAAGAGATTGCTCTCGGTTCGGGAGGTAGATTATAGAAAGGGAAGGTGTTAGCACCCTTTCTATCCATGGTTATCCATGGGCTCTTAGATACTTGCTCATTGTGTTTTCAAAATTGGTTTGTTTGCTTTTCAATTGTGGGTTTTAAAAAAGTTTCTTTGAAAATTTCAGTTCGACTCTTGTATCGGTCCTCAAGAGTGTTTGAAAAATTGCTTTCGAAAGCTTTTTGAAAAGGTGTCGGTGTGAAAAGTATTTTTGATTTGTTTTGAAATTTAGAGCAAGTATCTAGAGTCGTCTACCTACCCTAAGGAATTCGTCTGTGTAGATGTCCTTTAAAGTAGTGCCATCCCACCATTGAGAGGTAGGTAGCACCACCGTTGGAGGTGTTCGGGTCAATTCGAGGTTCGGGACATGGTGATCACCAGAGCAATGGGAAGACACCTTAGAAGCTACCCTCATGCGAGGTTCCCGGATCATGAGGACTTACTAAGACATCCTCTACTCGACGATCACCTTTCGAGGCAAGGCAACAGTGAGGCGTACCCTAGGGGTGGTGTGTGATTTGTGTGTCATGTTCAGTTATTTTGTCTTGTCATATTATGGGTGATCTAAACGTTTGTTTTTATTTAAAGCCATTCATTCTTGCATGCATTTATTTAACAGTTAAAATATTGCGAGAAATAAAAGTTCTAAAGCTATTACAAAAGGCGCGGGTCCACATCGCCAAAATTTCCAGAACCCGATTTGACCGAAAGTAAATAGAGATAAAGTGCGAGAAATTAAATTATCCGAGTTTACAAGGCCTTGGGAGAGATACATAAATATTAAAAGAAATAGAAATAAATACGCGAATTGAAATTTAAATTGAAACGAGAGCGTTGGACCCTTTTTGATTAAATTAAATTATTGTTAAATTAATTGAAATTAAAAAGAAAAAGAAATTATTTTTGGTTTTTTTGTATTTTATGACCTTAATGAAAAAGATTAATTAAAATAAAATATTAATCCTAATTCTAATTGTTTTTTTTAGTTTATTAAGAAAGTATTAAATTTTAACCTAATATTTAACCTAATTATTTACATGCCATTTAATTACAAAAATAAATAATAGGAAATATTTAATTATTACGAGAGAAAAGAAAAAGGGATAAAAATGATTATAAACCCTAATTCCACCAATTTTAGATTTTTATTAAGGAAAATATTACAATTAAACCTAATTTAATAACTAAAATTAATTAATGCAATTTATTTACAAAAATACTAGTTAAATAAAAATATTTATTATTTTTTTATCTTTTCTGATTTTTTGGTGTTTTTTATATTATTTGTGAAAATATTAAATTAATTAAAAAACAATAATTGAAAGAAAGTAAAAATAATGAAAAATAAAGAATATAAAAAAAGTTTGCAAACCTAGGGGGTTCTGCCCCTAATTTGGAGGTGTACATCAGCATTTTAGGGCCCAATTGTTCATGGCCTGATTGACTTTCATGCCAGCGTGTGAGGTGGTTGACTGGTGTCTACCATGGACTTCAGATCATGGCCCTCTGATCGCTTCCATTGGCCAAGTGGACGGCTTGATTTTGATGATGCACGGTGGTCCATAACGTTGAAACTGCACACAAATATTAAATGAAAAATAATATGAAAGGGGGGTGAGGACCTGGGGCTCGAACCCAGGTCCTGAAGATTACCAACCAAGCGCTTTACCAACTGCTCCACTTCATCTTTTTGTATATTACATAAACAAGAAATATTATAAAATAAAACAAAAAGTTAGTATTGGTTTCCGCGCGAAATTTTGAATAAGCCAACCGGTCTTGGCCACCTAGCCTTCGTCTTCTTCGTTTTCTTTTTTCCTGAAACACAAAGAATCAGCAACGGTTTTACACCGTTTCAAAATAGGCCATTTGGGAAAATAGCGATTAGCTCAGGGAGGCTCATAAATTGAGCGCGAGGGTGGATTTAGCATCGTCTCTCTCTCACGATTCCAATGATGTATCTCTCATGGCCTAATTGTTCAAGGTTTGGAAACCCCTAAATCAATTTTCACGAAACCCTAATATACTCTCATGGTGGATCCTTCGTTTTAGCATGAAACTCCAATCAAATTATGCAGGTAGCTTGCAAACATCATTCTAAACACAAAAACTACAATGAAATATATTAAAAACGCATGAATGATGGAAAACGATTTTGGAATTTTTCTCACCAACTTCAATGGTGATTTCGTGTTCTCTTGAGTATGGGACTTAGTGAATGATTGGAAAACATTCTATGATCCTCAAGGAAGGTGTTTGAACAGCTCTTGCACCTTGAATTCACCTGTAAAACCAAAATCGAATTTTAAAAATATGTGAGTTTCTTGAGTTCTTGTATGGCTTGGTTATGCAGCTTTTTTTTGTCAAAAGGCACGAGGGTTTGCATCCTTATATGTATATGAGTGATTAGGTCAAAGAAAATTGGTCCAAAATCCATGAATTAATGAAAAATATATTTGATTTTCAAGCCATTATTTTGCAATCTTTTTAACATGTTTTTGATGCCAATCACCTCCAATTGCATTGATTCTTTCTATATTTGGTTAGGCATGAAATCTTGGAGATATTATATGCATAAAAAGATTGAAAAACCTAGGTTTAATATTTTTTATACATTTTAATTAATTAAATGAATTTCTAGCATTTAAAAATTCAAATAAATAAAATAAAAATGATAAAAACTTCCCTTTGGGCCAAATGGTCGTGCACATGTCTTGGATAATGAATTGTGGAAGAAAAAGAGGCCCATTAGCAATTTTAGGTCATTTGAATCAATGTTGACTTTTCAAAATATCCAAAAATTTGCCAACTTCCACAAGGCATAACTTGCTCAATTTTTAAGATTTGCTCATGTTCTTGGACATTTTGGAAAGGTCTATGAGTCCTCTAACCAATGCCTTTGGTCCCATGTCATTTTGATTTACCAATCTCAAGTTATGGCCTTTGACTTAAAGTCCCTTTTTGTTGACTTTTGAAAATGACCTATAATGTTGAAATTGATAACTTTTTGTGAGAGCATTTCTTGGACTTGAAGTATGAAGATGAGTTGTAGGAAATGTCCTTCTCTTCAAAATGAGCTTTGGATGGAATTTTTCTGATAATCCATGTGAAAGTTATGCCCTGGTCAATTTACAGTTGACTTTTTCAACTGTCCAAATAAGGAAACTTTTGCATATTGATGATTTTTGAGCCCAACTTTAAGAATCATGATCAAGCATTGATCAAATGATGTTTGTGGCTTCAAAATGAGATGTTGACCAAAAATTTGAACTTTTGACTGTCAAATGACCATTTTGCCCCTACAGTTGACTGTAGTGCAATTAGGGTTTTGACTGTGCAATTTTGTGCTGAGAGTCTTGAAACTTGGTATGAGGATGCTTGACCATATTTATAGGCATGTGGGACTTGATTGGACCCTTGGAAACTTCATTTTCTTGATCAGAACCAAAACCCTAATTTTGACTGTTTAGGAGACCCTTGAACTGTGCAACCCTTGGGGAGATGTTTGAAGCTTTGACTTGGCAAATTTTGAAGAATATGGGAGGGAAAATTTTGGGGTACAACAGTGGGTATAGGATTCCTGGACATGAAGATCTGGACAACACTGATATCTATAAGCCGGTCGGGATTCGGGAACAAAACCAATCCATAGACCAGGAGGGCCACAACTTCTTCAAAAGCTTGTAGGTCAAGGGAGTTCCAACATTCTTGGGCCTTCTCAAACAGACACCTGGCTAAGAACCCTTTGTTACCACTTCTAACTTCCCAATGTCCTTTGAGGTCAGATGGTTGCAGGCGTAGTGCTTCAGCAATCTCTTCAATCTTGGGTTCCTTTTCTGTACCGTTGTAGGGTAGTTGATCAAGGATAGGGATCTTCAGAAGCCGGGAGAACTCTTCCAATGTAGGTGCCAGTTGATAATCCAAGAAGGTAAAACAGTGATGCAGAGGGTCAAAGAACTGGAACAGGACCTTCATCATATCTTCCTCAATGTTGGTGTTGACCAAGCTGATGAGTCTTCCATGTCTCTCACTGAAAGAAGAGCTCTCGGGAATCCTGGATATAAGCTCTTTAAGCTGAGGAGGGATCCTTACAAGGCTGATCGGAATTGTCTTTTTACGAACAGTTTCCATGTCCTACAAAATAAGAACAAAGATGAAGATTCGAACCCCTGAAATGGTTAGTCAATGGATATGATGTTGTATGATGTCATGATGCTATGATAAACCACAAATATTCACAAGAAGCAAACATGTTAAGGCACACAAGTCACACCACAACCCTTAGAGTTTAGGCCAGCATGGGGTATGGGGTACTACCCTCTTGAAGTTGGTGGGCTCAACCTGTCCTATCAAAAGTAACCGGGTTCTAAGGGTCCCAACATCACTGGATTGCTTTCATTGTTCATCGTTTCGATTTAGCCACTGAACTGGCGACCGAAATATTCCAGGAAAGCAACCCTCAATTGAGTGTAGTATCGAGTATCAACCAACCTCGGACTGCACCAAAGTCAGTTATCTCACTACCCTAAAGAGGCCAAGATGGTTCAATTAAGGTTCATAAGGTTTGTTGATGCTTCACGACACCACGCGGAGGCCCCGTACTCTCCTTGACTAACTCAAGGGTTACCGGTACACACCAAAGTGCCACATCAACGTAGCAGACTGCTTCAACCATGTCGGTATACCCCGCACAGTTCCCTCACAGCCTTGTTGCTACTTTCTAAGAAGGTATCCCCAGATCCGGGTTAGGATCTATAGAACTCCCAAGACAGTCCCACAATAATAAAGCAAACAAGTCAAAGCAATTGAAAACACAAGTGATCCTAGTCCTAAGGTACACCTCACTTTAAGATTATATTCCTCAGCAGAGTCGCCAGTTCTGTGATCGGTGGATCTGGAACTGACTGTTTAACGCTGGTTTCGCGAAATGTTGCGGAAGCAAGAGTCGCCACCGTCTTTTATTTTCTCCAACCATGGACAGGACAAAAGCACATCAAAATTCCTTATGAGATTAGTTCTCGGTTCGAGAGGTAGATTTACAGAAAGGGAAGGTGTTAGCACCCTTTCTATCCATGGTTATCCATGGGCTCTTAGATACTTGCTCATTTGTGTTTTCAAAAGGTTTGCTTTTCAATTGTGAGTGAGTTTGAAAAAGTTTCGTTTAAAGTTTCAGATCGACTCTTGTATCAGTCCTCAAGAGTGTTTGAAAAATTGTTTTGAAAGCTTTTTGAAAAGTGTTGGTGTGAAAATAAGTTTTGATTTGTTTTGAATTAGAGCAAGTATCTATGAGTTGTCTACCTACCCTAAGGAATTAAGCTGTGTAAATGTCCTTAAGGTAGTGCCATCCCACCATTGAGAGGTAGGTAGCACCACCGTTGGAGGTGTTCGGGTCAATTCGTTATCGGGACAGTGTGGTCACCAGAGCAACAGTAGGACACCTTAGAAGCTACCCTTATGCCATGTTCATGGACATAAGGACTTACTAAAATGTCCTATACTCGACGACCACGTTTCGAGGGGCAAGGCAACAGTGAGGCGTACCCTAAGAGTGGTGTGTGAATTTGTGTGTCGTTTTCAGTTATGTTTTATCTTGTCATGCTTTGGGTGAGCTACGCTTTTGATTTTATTTTCGGCCATTCATTCTTTCATGTGATATTTAGCAATTAAAAGGTGCGGAAATTAAAATGCGGAAAATAAAAGTCCTACGCTATTACAAGGCGCGGGTCTATACATCGCCAAATTAACAAAGACCCGATTTTGAAATAAAATGCGGAAAGTAAATGTCCTAATTATCTATTACAAGGCTTTGGGGCAATTACATTATATTTAAAATGAGAAAAATAGAAGTAAACGCGCGAAAAGAAATTATAATCGAAGGTGCGAGGGCGTTGGACCCTTTAAAGATTAGATTGAAATTAATTAATGATTAAATAAAAAAAAAAGAACCTGTTTTTATGGTTTTTGGTATTTTATGGAAATAAAGAAAATTAGTTGGAATTAAAAGTTAAACAAAATCCTAGTTCTAAATTGTTTTTAATTATTAAAGAAAATTGTTTAAGTTTAACCTAATCTAACCCTAATTAATTAATTACAAGTTTATGTACAAAATAATTACTAGTTAATAATAATGATAGGAATTATTTATTTAAAAAAAGATGAAAATGCGACAAACCCTAATTTCTACATTTTTTAGTTTATTAAGAAAACATTAAAATTTAAAACCCTAAATTAAACTAAATTGATTAATAAAATTTATTTACAAAAGAAAACTATTAATGAATTAAAAATTAAATAAACATATTTTATTTTTGTGATTTCTGATTTTTTGTATTTTTATTTTATTATGAAAATTAATTTTGTAAATTAAAAGAATAATTAAAATAAATAAAAGAAAAGAAAAAGAGAGGAAGAATATACAAACAATGGGGGGTTTTCTGACCCAATTAGGAGGTGTATGCAAGCAATTTGGGCCCAAGAACATGAGGCCTGTTTAACTTTCCACGTTCCCATGCTTGTAGTTGACTGAGCCCTATCTTGGACTTCACATCATGACCTTCAGATTGATCATTAGAGCCACATGGCGAGCATATGCGTTGGGGCGTATGGTGAACTGGATGATGGCAAGTATACCTGAACATGTTATAAGAAAAAAAATAAGGAAATATGGGGGACCTGGGAATCGAACCCAGGTCCCAGCACTCACCAAACGTTCACCCTACCACTGAACCACTCAACAGCTTTTGTTATAATATTGGCAAACAAATAATATAAAAGAAACAAAGCACTATTGGTATAAGTCAAACGAAAACGCGCCAGCTTTTGAATGTTCCAACCACGGGATGACACCTATGCTTCTTCTTCATTTTCCTGCAAAAACATGGATTAGATAGCGGGGGTTTTTAACCCCCACTAAGTGACATGACGAATAATAGCGATTAGAAGAGGAAGCCACATAAATTGAGCGCGAATGGTTGGTTGTGTTCGTATGAATGTCCTGAGTCCATTGGTCCTGGTCTCGTTGCCTAATTTTTCCTCATGAAGAAGACCCTAATTTCAAGCTCCTGAAACCCTAGAATGTTCTCATGGCAACTTTGAATACAGGCACGGTTAGTTCAATTAGAGGGTACCAAAAGCTTCAGCATATTCATATTAATGTAAACCAATCATTAAAACACAGTAATCATGTATGAAACGTGAAACACGAATATGAAAATTTTAAAGAAAAGTCAAGCTTCTATCTACCAATTCCTTGAGTATGGAGGCGTGATCTCGATTGGAAAAGCTCCCTGGTAGTGTCAAGAGTGTAGTGGAATGGTTCTTTTGCTTTGAAACGTGCTCTATGTGGGAAAACAGTTTTCAGAATTTTTGTGAAAAAATGCAAGTTTTTCTTGTGTTCTTGGGAGCAGCTTCCTTGTTCTTGTGATTAGGTTTATGTTATGCACATGTATATGAACGAATTAGGTCAACAATCCAAGCCCAAAGTCCATGTTTTAATGCTTTTCAATATTTGATTTTCAAGCATCTTTTTCAATCTTTTCTTGCCATGGAACTTGCCAAATAGGGAAGATCTTGTCCCCTTGAGATAGTGCACGAAATCTTTTGCATATGTGGAAGGTATTAGCTGCACAAAAAGATTTGAAAACATTGTTTTAGTATTTTTTTCATAATTAATTTTAATTAAATGAATTAATAGGATTAAAAACTCAATTAATTAATTAAAAATAAGAAAATAACTCCCCTTTGGGTCAATGGGTCGTGCATAGCTTTTGGGTGATGATTCTTGGAAGAAATTGAGGCCCATTAGCAATTTTGAGACATTTGAAGCAAAGTTGACTTTTCAAAATTCCCAAAAATTTCCCAACTTCCACAATGCATATCTTGCTCAATTTTTAAGCTTTGATCATGTTCTTGGACATTTTGGAAAGGTATTGAAGTTCTCTAACCAATGTCTTTGATCCCATGTCATTTTGATTTACCAATATTAAGTTATGGTCTTTGACTTAAAGTCCCTTTTTGTTGACTTTTGAAAATGACCTATAATGTTGAAATTGATAACTTTTTGTGAGAGCATTTCTTGGACTTGAAGTGTGAAGAGGAGTTGTAGGAAATGTCATTCTCTTCAAAATGAGCTTTGGATGGGATTTTTCTGATAAACCATGTGGAAGTTATGCCTTGGTCAATTTGCAGTTGACTTTTCCAACTGTCTAAAAATAGAAACTTTTGCATCTTGAGACTTTTTAAGCCATGCCTTGAGAATCATGATCAAGAATTGATCAGATGATGTTTGTGGCTTCAAAATAAGATGTTGACCAAAAATTTTGACTTTTGACTGTTAAATGACCATTTTGCCTCTGCAGTTGACTGTGAAGCAATTAGGGTTTTTTGACTGTGCAATCTGATGCTGTAAGTCTTGAAACTTGGCACATGGATGCTTGACAATGTATGTAGGCATGTGGGACTTGTTTGGACCCTTGGAAACTTCAATTTCTCTGCAAGAACCAAAACCCTAATTTTTGACTGTTAGGAGGCAATTGGACTGTGCAGCCCTTGGTTGATTTTGAAGCATGCTCTTAGCAAACCTTGAAGAATATGGGAGGGCAAATTTTGGGGTACAACAGTAGTATACCGTTGAGATTGTAGACCTCGTCCACACTTTGACGGAGGAAAACATCAAGATCTAGGAACTGACTAGTATTCAACGTAGTATACCGTTGAGGTTATAACACTCGTCCACACTTTGACGTAGGGAAACATCTTCATCAAGATCTAGGAGTTGTCTGGTCTTCAACGTAGTATACCGTTGAGATTGTAGAACTCGTCCACACTTTGACGGAGGAAAACATCAAGATCTAGGAATTGAATAGTATTCAACGTAGTATACAGTTGAGGTTATAGCACTCGTCCACACTTTGACGTAGGGAAACATCTTCATCAAGATCTAGGAGCTGTCTGGTCTTCAACGTAGTATACCATTGAGATTGTAGAACTCGTCCACACTTTGACGGAGGAAAACATCAAGATCTAGGAACTG
The DNA here is from genome assembly GCA_948472305.1 of Vicia faba. Lineage (NCBI taxonomy): Eukaryota > Viridiplantae > Streptophyta > Magnoliopsida > Fabales > Fabaceae > Vicia > Vicia faba. The sequence continues at coordinate 810,073,246 of OX451741.1, forward strand.
ACTAGTATTCAACGTAGTATACCGTTGAGGTTATATCACTCGTCCACACTTTGACGTAGGGAAATTGTCGAGATTGAGAACCTTATCTGAAATTCAACCGAGGATAATTCAATTGACATTTAAGAACCGGTCAGGTCTTTGACGTAACTGAGAACTTTAACTGTATCTTTCCTGAAAGGTAAAGGTCAGTCATATGCAATGCATGATATGGATCGGGCAATGATGTTCTCAAAATAAATGAGATTGTATTCGTATGATGCGTATATGCATGTATCATGATGTATGGGAATATAATGTTTTAGCTGGGGAAAATAAATCCCAGAGCTGTTAGAGAATAGAGTTGAGTTCTTCGTTTCCGCTGGGGATGATAAAGAAATATGATTGTGAGAATAAACCTGCAGGAGAAAAGAACTTCGTTGGGGAATTACTCTGTGGGGGAGAGATGTTCTGCTGAGGATTTTATCGATAAACTCCGCTGGTGATTCCGCTGATAAACTCCACTGGGGATTTCAACGATAAACTCCGCTGGGGATGGATTACCGTTGCTGGTGATATTGAGTCTGTTGAGGATTGAATTCCTGTTTGTGAAAGGAAAGAGCTCCACTGGGGATGATCTTTCAGTCGCGGCTTCACTGGGGATAACCTGTTAGACTCTAATGGGGATAACCCTGTTAGACTTTTGTGGGGATAACCCTCTGAGTTCTGCTGGGAATGATCCTTTGAACTTGGTTGGGGATAAACTTCCATAGTTTACTAGGGATGATGCTTCAACTCCGTTGGGGAAGCTTTTTTCAGACCGTGCTGGGGAAATTTTAACTCCACTGGGGGTATCTCGTATTCTGCCGGGAACATTCTTATACTCTATTAAGGAATATTAAGACTGTCGGGGATGCTCTTATGCTTGCTGGGGAATATTCCTATACTCCACTGGGGAATATTAAGACCTTTTAGGGATACCAAGCCTTTTTAGGGCTGATGGTAGATTAACTCTGCTTGGGGAGAGTATTGTTGATTCGTTCACGGTTGCAAGTCTCAGCTGGGGAGAGCTACCATTACTGTCTTACTCTGCGGGGAGTGAAAGTATCTTAGCCATATTCTTCAGCTGAATCTACCTTTATACCTGGTGGACAGAGCAACTATACAACTTTGGACAATTCTTATGCCCCTGCTTCTGATATTACCCGTAATCATCTTTGTTTCGCATGTAAATATTTATGAGCAGCAATTAATGTCAAATGCATATATCAAAAATGAACATTGGACGTTCTTTGCAAAACAAAACAGATAAAAGGAAAAATAGTTTGAAATTTGTCTAAAAATGAATTTGTATTAATTTTGAAGTTTGGCATGTAATTAGGCGCTTTTGTACAAGAGGCTGACGTCCTAGTAAGAGAACGCCGCCGAATAATAGAATTTACACAATTTGTGAAAAACTAAACAAAACAGCTATGTGAATGACCCCACTGAGTTCCAACTCTGCTACTGCCTTTATGTCTTCGAGCATCTCATCACTTTGCTGCTTGGTTGAAGATGAATCAGATTGATTAGTGTCGTCCGAGCTTGATAGTTGATACCGAAGTCTGGATGCGAGGTGATCCAATGAGACATAGTGTTACACTTTGATCCCTAATTTTTGCTTGGACCGCCCTTTCGGGTTTTTAGTCCATCGGGATACCCTTTTTTGCCCAAGCCGCCTTTTCAGGTTTTTGACTTGCCGGGTGTACAGATTTTTTTCATTTTCATCCCTTATTTTTGCCCAAACCCTTTTGGTTCGCCGGGAAGCCCTTATTTTTTCCTAGGCCAGTCAACCTAGCGGGTCTTTGATTATGCATTGTATCTTTTCACTATGTCTGCATTGACGGGGTGAGGAAGGTCGTCACCATCCATGGTGGTTAGAATCATAGCTCCTCCTGAGAAAATTTTCTTAACCACAAATGGCCCTTCGTAAGTAGGGGTCCATTTGCCCCTGGGATCACCTTGAGGTAAACTAATACGCTTGATTACCAGATCCCCAACTTGATACTCTTGTCGTCTGACTTTCTTGTTAAATGCTTTGATCATCTGTTTTTGGTACGTCTGACCATGACAAATAGCAGTAAGTCTCTTTTCGTCGATTAAATTCAATTGATCAAGCCGGGTATGAATCCAGTCATCTTCGCTCAAACCTGCATCCTTCATGATCCGAAGAGAGGGTATCTGAACTTCAATGGGCAAGACTGCCTCCATGCCATATACCAAGGAATATGGTGTTTCCCCTGTTGACGTCTGTACTGAGGTACGGTACCCATGAAGAGCAAACAGTAACATCTCGTGCCAATCTTTGTATGTCACTGTCATCTTCTGCACGATCTTCTTAATGTTCTTATTAGCCGCTTCGACAACCCCATTCATCTTCGGCCGGTAGGGAGAAGAGTTATGATGCTGTATCTTGAACTGTTCGCAGAGCTCAGTGATCATCTTGTTGTTGAGATTCGTACCATTGTCCGTAATGATCCTCTCTGGTACACCATATCGACAGATCAGATTGTGTCAAATAAACCGTGCCACGACGTTCTTGGTTACATTAGCAAAGGAAGTTGCTTCAACCCATTTTGTAAAGTAATCAATTGCTACCAGGATGAAACGATGCTCGTTGGATGCCGTAGGTCTGATCTTGCCGATCATATCAATGCCCCACATTGCAAAAGTCCAAGGTGTCGTCAAGACGTTCAGAGGAACTGGAGGTATGTGCACCTTATCATCATAGACCTGGCACTTATGACATGTCCAAGAATACTGATAACAGTCAGCTTCCATTGTGGACCAATAATATCCTGCCCGTACGATTTTCTTTGCCATGGTATGTCCACTGGAATGGGTTCCGAAGGTACCTTCATGTAACTCTGCCATGATCCTTTCTGCTTCATTCTTATCCACACAGCGCAATAAGGTTGAATCATGGTTACGCTTGTAAAGGATGCCATTGCTGATGAAGAACTTTGCCTCAAACCTCCTCAGAAACTTCTTGTCATTAACAGATACCCCCTCAGGGTATTCTTGAGCTTCAAGATACCTATTTACTTCATGAAACCAGGTTTTTTTTGTTGCTTCTTCAGTCTCAATATCACAGCAATGTGCAGGTTCGTCCAATCTTTCAATGATAATCCGGGGAGCCTCGTTGTCCCAATTGACTTTGAACATAGAAGACATCATAGCCAGCGCGTCCGCCAACTGATTCTCCTCTCTAGGGAAGTGTTCGAAGGTTATCTCCTCAAAATGGGGAAGCAATGTCAATACAAATTCCTTGTAAGGAATAAGATTCGGGTGTTTCGTATCCCACTCGCCTTTGATCTGACTGATCACGAGAGCGGAATCTCCGAAGACACTTAGAAACTTAATTCTTAGGTCAATTGCTGCTCGAAGACCCGTGATGCATGCTTCATACTCCTCCATATTGTTGGTGCAGTTGAAACATAGTCGGGCGGTAAACGGAGTATGAGAGCCTTTAGGAGATATGATCACGGCGCCAATGCCATTACCCAGAGCGTTTGAAGCTCCATTAAAGTACATAGACCATCGGGATCCTTCCTCAGGTCCTTCATCCGGTCCAGGTGTCTCACAATCAGTTACCAACATGATATTCTCGTCCGGGAATTCAAAGTTCATAGACTGGTAATCATCCACTGCCTGATGTCCCAAATGGTCTGCCAACACACTTCCCTTAATTGCTTTTTGGGTCGTATACTGGATGTCATACTCAGTCAATATCATCTGCCATCTTGCTATTCTTCCGGACAAAGCAGGCTTTTCAAAGATATACTTGATTGGATCCATCTTTGATATCAACAGAGTAGTGTGAGTCAGCATATACTGTCTCAGCCGGCGAGAAGCCCATGCCAAAGCACAACAAGTCTTCTCGAGTAGTGAGTATCGGGTCTCACAGTCGGTAAAATTTTTGCTAAGGTAATAAATAGCATGCTCTTTTCGGCCAGACTCGTCATGCTGTCCCAGCACACACCCCATTGAGTTGTCGAGTACTGTCAAGTATAAGATCAGAGGTCTCCCTTCAACTGGTGGCATCAGAATAGGTGGCTCTTGGAGATACTCTTTAATCCTTTCTAAAGCGGCCTGGAATTCATCGTTACAACGTACCACTTGATCTTTCTTCAGCAACTTGAAGATTGGCTCACAAGTAGCAGTTAGGTGCGAGATGAATCGGGCAATGTAATTCAGACGTCCTAGAAAGCCTCTGACTTCTTTCTCCATTCTGGGAGCAGGCATTTCTTGTATAGCTTTCACCTTGGCAGGATCCACTTGAATACCTTTGTCGCTTACGACGAAACCCAGCAGTTTACCAGATCTCACCCCGAAGGTGCACTTGTTCGGGTTCAACCTCAGCTTGTATAACTTCAGCCTGTCAAACAGCTTCTGCAGATGGTCAAGGTGTTCTTCCTCAGTCTGGGACCTTGCAATCATATCATCGACGTATACCTCAATCTCATGATGGATCATGTCATGAAACAAAGCAACCATGGCATGCTGATATGTTGCCCCAACATTCTTCAACCCAAAAGGCATGACCTTGTAGCAAAAGGTACCCCACTGAGTAACAAAAGTTGTCTTCTCCATGTCTTCGGGAGCCATTTTAATCTGGTTATAACCGGAGAAGCCATCCATGAAGGAGAAGACCTTGTGCTGAGCGGTGTTGTCAACCAGAACGTCAATATGAGGTAGAGGGAAGTCATCCTTAGGGCTCGCCCTGTTCAAATCCCTGTAGTCAACACACATTCGGACCTTACCATCTTTCTTCGACACTGGAACCACATTGGCAACCCACTGAGGGTAGGAAGTAACTGCTATAAAACCGGCGTCAAATTGTTTCATAACTTCAGCCTTGATTTTCTCAGACATCTCTGGGCGCATTCGGCGGACCTTCTGTTTCACTAGAGGACAGTTTTCCTTGGTAGGCAGGCGATGAACCACAATATCGGTATCCAAACCAGGCATATCTTCGTAAGACCAGGCAAAGATATCAACATAGTTATGCAGCATCCGAATCAATCGTTTCTTCACAGTAGGCTCCAGATTGACACCGATCTTGACTTCTTTCTTGTCTACCTCTGTACCCAGATTCACTGATTCCACCGTCTCTTCATGCGGCTGTATATCCCTCTCTTCCTGGAGTAGCAGTCTTGCAAGTTCACCAGGCACTTCGCAATCATCTTCACCTTCGTCTTCGGCTAAGTTGATCGGATTTTCGAAGTCATAATTGGCAGTAGAAGAGTCGTTACCAGTGAGATCCAGAGTGGATGTGGATCTGTATATGTGAGTGTGTAAAATAGCTGTTTTGCAATATAATAAAAGAAAAACAAGGAGCACAAAGTTTGAAATGCAAGAAACGTCCAATGCTTTTATTAATGATATATGAAAATGACACACATAAAGCCCTCACAAATTAAGCCACAGTGCCCCGGGTAAGACACCGGGCCGTAAAGTTTAAAACATTGTCTGTTACAAATTAAAAACAAAAGTTTCATTACTGGGTAACAAAAGTAATAGGGATGAAGTCCTTTGCTGTCCAGTTGCTTGGTCCACCATTGGTCGTAGGATAGATCCAGCTGTCGAATTCAGACTCTTCCGCATCATCTTCAATGGAATTCACTCCCGAGTTGCTGATGAACATAGGAGGTCTTCCGATCCTTGCATTTCGAACAGCCCTTTGAGCTTCTGCAGTGAAACCCAAACCAAACTTGTTAGTCTTCTGTGTAAAATCAGGAAGTCGGCCCCAATTTGCACACCCACCTTTCTCAACAACAGCCCGGGCATCCTTTAAGGAAGCCATTTTCATAGGAGAATCTTCAACCACAGTCTCAGCTGATGCCAGTTTCTGGGGAACCTCTTCAAAGTGCTGAAATGGGGTCTCAATGAACTCCTCATCTATCTCTACGTATCGGAAAGAGTTGAGGTGGCTAACCATGTACTCCTCCTCTCCCTGTACTATCACAATCTTCCCCTTGACCGGGTACTTCAGCTTCTGGTGGAGTGTTGAGGTTAAGGCCCCGACTTTGTGGATCCATGGACAACCTAGTAAACAAGAATAAGATGGCCGAATGTCCATCACATAGAATGTAGAATTGAAGACCTGAGAACCAACCTTAATCGGGATATCAACTTCTCCGTGCACCATCCTCTTAGACCCATCAAAGGCCCTGACAACAATGTTGCTTGGTTTCAACTCCAACCCTTTGCAATCCAACCGGTCTAGAGCTTTCTTAGGCTAGACTTTCAACGAAGAACCAGTATCTACCAATACATGAGCGAGAGTAGTGCCCTTGCATTCAATGGAGACATGCAGGGCATCATTGTGATTCTTCCCTTTAGCAGTCGAGTCGACGTCAGAGAAACCTAACCCATTATCAACAGTCAAATTGGCCACACAATCTGTAAACTGATCAGCTGATGTCTCCTGTGGCACGTGGGCAGTCTTCAAGAAGGTAATCAGGGCCTTGGCATGGGCCTCTGAGCACAACAACAGTGACAGCATAGAAATCTTGGATGGGGTTTGCCCTAGCTGTTCAACTACATTAAAGTCACTCTTTTTTGATGATCTTCAGGATCTCTTCCATCTCTTGTTTAAAATCTTCAACAGTAATCGTCTTCAGTGCCTCCGTCTGGGCAGGCACATCAGTGGTGATCCCTTTGCCCCGAGTGTCAGATGACTCGGCTACAGGGGTAAGGATAGGAACTCGAACAGGAATGGCAGGTATACTGGCAGGTGTAATAACAATAGGTTTTCGGGCAGTTGGTGGAGAGATATCAGGTGAGAAAAGTCTTCTGCTGCGGATGACTTTTGCAGGTCCAACAATGTTACTGATGTCAGTATCAGCATCCAACTCTTCTTACCTCCATGAAAATAAGCATCAGCCCGATAGTGCCAAGGGACAGCTTTATCAGAAGTATAGGGGATGGGCCCCGGAACAGTGATGATCACAGGTGCGATTCTCGGAACAGATGTAATTCTAACAGGCTTCCTTGAGGGAGCCTTGGAAGAATTATCGAAAATGGTAATGATGGCAACTTCTTTAGTATGAACCAGAGGAAGAACAATCTTCTCGAACAGAATTTCTCTACTATCCATCAGGTGTTGGATACCTGATTTCAAAAGCGGACAACCGGTAGGTAGAACAGAACACACATGGCAGCCTTCGTCACAGCCCAGAAATAAACCGGCTAGCAAAAGGTTCTTCTTTACAGTCTTCAGAGGGGTAACAATGTCATCCACAGAAACCACAAACGAATCTTCTTCTATAGCATTTACTCCATGCTTGGGCATAGGAGCAGTCACAACATTAGGCCTCTCGGGTGCCTCAAACTCAATCTCCTTCGCATCAATTAAGTCTTGTACCTTGTTCTTCAAAACCCAACAATCATCTGTATTATGCCCCGGGCTATCAGAGTGAAAAGCACAACGAGGATTAGGGTTATACCTCGGTGATATGGTATTTGGATTCTTCAGGGCTTCCTTTAGAATCACTAGATTAGTCTTCAGCAACTGTGGTAAAATCTGAGATAAGGTCATGCTGAGACGGGTGAGTTTCCTTCGAGGTCTCTCATCCTTTTGTTGATTATTGTGCTGAGGAGCACCAATAGGTTTTGAAATAACAACCGCATTCACTGCTTGACGACGTTCAGGTCTATTCTGGTTTCTTGAACTATAGACAACACTTGACTCTTTCTTGAATGGCTTCTTCTCGGTGCTTGACGAGGCACCCTTCTGTATCTTACCAGCCTTAATACCAGCTTCTATCCTTTCACCGGTCAAAATAAGATCTATAAACCCAGATGAAAAGCTTCCAATTAGATTGTTGAAAAATGGACCAGACAGGGTCCCCAGAAACATGTCCACAAGCTCCCGATCAGCCAAGGGTGGTTGCACTCTACCGACAAGGTCCCTCCACTTTTGAGCATAATCTTTGAATCCTTCACCCGTTCCCATTGACATACCCTAGAGTTGGGTACGCGTGGGAGCGAGGTCAGAGTTGTACTGATACTGCCTGTAGAAAGCAGTAGCCAAATCCTCCCAACTGCGGATGCTGGCCCCGTCCAGCTGATAGAACCACTCAAGTTGAGTCCCTGAGAGACTGTCTTGGAAGAAGTGGATCCATAGGTTTTTATCAGCAGTGTACGACTGAATCTTCCTTACATATGACCGGAGGTGCAGCTTCGGACAAGAAACTCCGTCATACTTAGCAAAGGCTGGTGCCTTAAATTTTTGGGGAATCACTACCCCAAATGATAGACCCAGATCACAAAAGTCCAGACCAGGCACTTTTTGAACTTCCATAGCACTCAACCGGTCTTCCAGTTGTTTGTATCTATCCTCAGCAGGAGGATACTATTCTTCATTGAAGTCCGTCTCGTTGTCGGAGACCACAGGGCTAGGAGCCCTCCTTTCCTATTGACTATCTTTCCCTCCAGACGAGGTGGTCATATCAACTTCATTCTGTAGCCTGTTTCCAAACCTGTGCCCAGTGTTGAACAGGATGGTCCTCTTCTTCTTCTTCTTCTTCTTCTTCTTCTCTTTCAGAATCAAGGTCTTCAAGTCTTCCTGACCCTTGGCTAGATTCATGAACAGCTCTTGAAATTGGGCATTCTGGGCCTATAGGGCCTTGATAGCTTGCTCAGTTGAAGGTTCAGCAGACATGATGAGTTCTGAAATAAACAGTGAAGGAGATAAGAGACCTGTAATGGGTACATGTTTATGAAGTGCATGGTATGAAATGCGTATGATTACGATTTCAAAGACAATCGAGAGATTCAAATTTGTAAACCAGAAAGGAAACACACTTTATTAGATAAATTTTCAAAATTCAAATTGTTCAACTGATGCCATTAAGGCGTTACATGAAAAGGAATACTGAAAAGTAAATAAAACTAAAATGGAAATAAACAAAGGCCCATCAATGCTCCCAGGGTCTCTTCTTCTCGGTGCGGACATAATCATTCAGGATCCGCTTGTTCGCCAACTGTCTAGTCAGCTTTTGGATCTTTTGTTCTTGCTCGTTGAACTTCTCTCGGTAAGAATCCTGTTCATCCCTCAGCTGCATCCAAGATCTCTTCAGTGCCCCAATGTCAGTGGTCATATAAGGATGGAGGATGGTTAGAAGAACCCCTTCTTCGTTAGAAATTTCAAGAGTGACGTCCTTCTCTTCTGGCTCTTCCAAACTGACGGAGAGCTAAGCATGGGTTGTAAGAAATTCCTCCATAGGTTCCTATCAGGGGAACATTGGGGTACTCCCCACATCGATCAATAACAGTCACCTCGTCCATACCTTTGAGATTCCAGATAATGTCATTATGCGAGAGAGACATCACTCTATAAGCCCAACCCATTCTTTCTTTGTTCTTCAACACTAATTTGGGGAGGTGCAAAATAAACCACCTCGACAATAATGGAGCACAACACATTAAGGTTCCCCGCTTTCGGGCAGTACGAGCATAAAGCTGATGAAGAATGTCACCCAGGAGAGTGGGTACAAGGTTCTAAGAGATGAAGATCTTTACCGCATTCACATCAACAAAAGTGTCAGGATTCGGAAACAATACCAAGCCATATATCAAAAGAGCCAGAATATGCTCGAAGGCCTTGAAGTCTAGGCTATCCTAGAAATATTTAGCCTTACCAACCAAAAACTTAGTCAGAAAGCCCTTTGCTCCACTTCTAGTCTCCCAATTGGCCATTACCTCCTCTTTGGTCAAATGAAGGGCTGCAGCAATTTCTTCGGGTCTAAGGGTCTTCTCCCAACCAGTAAACGGGGTCTTCTCCAGAACAGAGATACCGAGTAGCTCAGAGAACTCTTCTAGGGTGGGAACCAGCTGATAGTCTTGAAAAGTAAAACAATGGTACAGCGGATCATAGAACTGGACCAGGACACTCATCATCTGCTCGTCCAATTTGGAGGTGACCAAACTGAGAAGAGAACCATGCCTCCTGATGAAGGAAGTAGTGTCAGGCATCTTGGCAACCAACTCTTTAAGAAAGGTAGGGACTTGGACAAAGTTGATCCGGATGGTATTCTTACGCATGGGCATCATGATGACCTACAAAATAGAACAAAGATGAATCCCTCCTGTCTTTGAAATAGGTTAGTCCAATGCAAGATGTATGCAATGTTATGATGTCATGATGTCATGATAGTAGGCACACCACAAGTATCCACAAATAGCAAACATGGTAAAGGCACACAAGTCACACAAAAGAGTCCTTATATTTCAGGCTGGCAAGGAGCTTAGGTACTACCCTCTTTCAGTTCAGTTGGTTTAAACCTGTACTAAAAATAGTAACCGGGTTCTAGAGGATCTCAATATCACTGACTACCCTCAATCGGTCATAATTCCAGTTTAGCAACCTTTTCTTGCGGTCGGAATCATCGCGAGAGTTTAGTCTCAATGAGTGTATCATACTGCTACTGTTCTATGTCCAAGTTGGTCAATTTAAGGTTCTAAGGTCAGTTGGTGCTTAATGACCCATTAGAAGACCCATATTCTCCTCGTTCCAACACAAGGGATATCGGTACAGACTAAAGTGCCACACCAATGTAGCTACTGCTTCAACCGTGTCGGTCTACACCGGACAGTTCCCTCACAGTTTATTGCTACTTACCTAAAGGGTATCCCCAGATCCGGGTTAGGATCTATAGAACTCTGATACAAACCCACAAATGTAAATCATACAAAGCATACAATTGAAAACACAATGATCTAATCCTAAGGTACACCTCACTTATACATTTATTCCCTAGCAGAGTCGCCAGTTCTGTGATACGGTGGGAGAGAACTGACTGTTTTTTGGAATGCTGGTTTGCGTTTTGTGTTTGTATTCGCAAAATGTCGCGGTAAGCAAGAGTCGCCACCGACTTTTATTTTATCCAACAAGGAAAGGAAAAAAGCACAGAAAAATTCCTTTTTCGAGATGTTTCTCGGGTCCGGGGGGTAGATTATAGAAAGGGAAGGTATTAGCATCCTTTCTATCTGTGGTTATCCACGGGCTCTTAGGTACTTGCTCAAAGTGTTTTCAAAATTTGCTTTTCTTTGTGTTTGTGAGTTTGAAAGGTGTAAGTGCGAAAATGTTTTGTTTTGTTTTAAAAGAGAGCAAGTTCTTAAGAACCATCTACCTACTCGAAAAAGGAATTAATCTGTACAAATGTCCTTTAGACAGTGCTATCCCACTATTGATGAGTAGGTAGCATCGTCGTTGGAGTTTAAGGGTCAATTCGATTAAGGGACGTGCGATCACTAAAGCAATGTTAGGACGCCTTAGCGGTAACCCTAATGTCTTAGATCATTTTATCCGAGGCAACCGTTTCGAGGCAACTAATGATTTTTGGACAAGAGGGCGACCTCTAAAACTTCCTATACTCAATGACCACGTTCGAAGGCAACCAAGTGAGGTGTACCCTAAGAGTGCGCATGTGCGAGTGTATTATTTCAGTTAATTTATCTTTGTACATGTCATGGGTGAGCTATGTTGATTTTAGGTTAAATATTTGATTTTGTCATGCATTCCCTATTTATCAAACATCTAACAATTAATAGATGCGGAATTTAAAATGCGGAAATTAAATCTAGACTATTACAAGGCGTCGGGTATTTACATCGCCAAAAGCAACCCTTTAATTTAAATTGCGGAAAATAAAAGAAAGCGATAAATAATGTCCTAATTAAAAGCTATTACATACCGGAAGCAATTACGATATTGGAAATATGGATCGCGTGCGAGAAATTAAAACGGTGCATTTTTTAGGGTTTTGACCATTTTTTATGAAAGAAAGCATGTTTTTGCTATTTTTTGAATTGAATGGAAATTAGATCTAAATTAATAATTAAATTAATTAATTAATGAAAATATTTTTGGATTTTTGAATATTTAAAGAAATAAAATAAATTTAGTTAAAAGTTAGTAAAACCTAATATTCTACGTTGATTTTAATTTATTGCAAAAATATTAAAATTATACCTAATTAAAAAACTAAATTAATTGATTAATATTTATTTACAAAAATAAAGTGATGCATTTAATTTTAATAAATAAAAATAATATTTTTTGTATTTTTTGATTTTATGAGAAAAATTATTAATTGGTTAGTTTTAAATAATAAGAATAATAATTAACAAAATAAATAAATGTAATGAAGAGAAAAAGAAATAACAAAAAAAGGGGGGTGCTGGGCCTGGATCAGGGTGTTTAATAGCAAATGTTTGACCCATTTACGTTCAAGCCTGTATGACTTTTCCTGCTTCCATGTGACACATTGACTGGTGTGTATTGTGGACATCATCTTGTGACCATCAGATTTGGCCTGAAGGCCATCTGGCGCTTGGGATCTAAGGGAGCATGATGGGCCTACGTGCTTGAGTGCATACTGGAATACCTGAAATAAAATGACACAAAGGTTTTGGGGGACTTGGGATTCGAACCCAGGTCCCATGAGACAATCCACTAACGCGCTTTCCAGCTGAGCCAATATGCTTAATTGTTAATGGAATAAACACTGATTATTATATGTGGAAAACAAGTAATATGCTGGAAAAATAAAAAAATATGACGCGCTATTTGAACGGGCCAATGGGAAGGAGACACGCCTTCGTCTTCCCCATAAATCTCTGGTTTTCTTACCTGCGGATTTTTATCCGCAGCAAGATCCGTGGCTTGCTTCTAAAATTCATTCTAAGCCATAAAAATTAAATCCAAAAACATGGACGTGATCGTTTCTTCCTCCTGAGTTTGCCTATATCCATTATTGATCCTAATTTTATCTGCAAAGCAAACGCCTAAAAACAAGAAACGGAAACCCTAGGTTCGGGTATTACATTACAGGCCATAAAAATGAAATCAAATATTGCAGATAGCTTGGAAATTATGTAAGGATCAAGAATCTGCCCATGATTTATCAAAAAATGCAAGAATCCAAGGTTACGATTTCATGTACAGGGCGAAGTTTCAAGCGACTTACAGTGCGTTTGGAGCTGTTTCAGGGCTTGGGAATGGTTGCTTTAGCTTCAGTGGATGGCAAATAAGAACAACACGTTGAGTTTTTGCCTTGAAATTGCCTCTAGTATGGATTTTGATTCCACACTTTTCAAGCTTTTTTTCCAGTTTTGGTTAGGCCGTTTGGGCAGCTTCCATGTTGTGTCCTTATATGCTTCATGTTGTATATGTAACAAGGATTGTATTAGGTTAAAAATTTGGGCTTAAATCCATGAGCATTGATGTTTCAAGATATGATTTGATCCTCCATTAACAAAGCTTCCAAAAATGTTCAAATCCAATATTTTGTGCATGATATGCCTTGGTACGAATTTGATTGTGTTCATGATATCAATTAAGACCTGTAATGATCAAAAATATTCCAATTGATTAATATTTGGATTTTATTTGGATTTAAATTGATTTAAAATGGATTAAATTAATAAAAATCAAATAAAATAGAAACATTAATAATTGGCCATGAAATTGAAGATAGGACACGTGTATGGTGTGACAAAATCAAATCAAGTGGGAAAAAGTGGGCCCATTTGGCAAAATTTGAAGTTTTGGGGATAGTTGACTTTTGGCAATTTTGGAAAAATGCCCAACTTCAACAATGCATAACGTCTTCAATTTTGAACTTTTGGAAGTGTTCTTTGACTTTTTAGAAACCTGGAGATGTCCTATAACCAACCCTTTTGGTCTCATCTCATTTTGATATTCCATGCTCAAGTTATAAGCTTTGGAAAAAAAGGTGTTTTTGTTGACTTTCAAAAATGACCTATAATGTCCAAATTTGTAACTTATTGTGAGTGCATATTTTGATCTTGGGGTGTTAATATGGATTGTAGGAAATTGCATCCTCTTCGAACTGAGATTTGGATGGGTCATATCTCATAAAGTATGAGAAAGTTATGCTTGGTCAAAGTTGAGTTGACTTTTCCTACAAAACCCTAATTTAGCAACTTTTGAATCTTGATGAATCTTGAGCAATCCTTGATGAATAATGATAAACCCTTGATCAAATTATTAATTATCCTTCAAAATGAGAATGTTGACAAAAAATATTAAGGTTTGACTGTATTTGGGTCACAGTTGACTTTTGCCCTAACACAGTCGATTTTTGGACCTCTTGAGCAATTGACTGACCAAACTTTCCCTGCAAGGCTTGAAATTTGACATGGATGAACTTGAGAACATATTAGGACATTGGGGAGAACTTGGGGTTATTTGTATGTAAGGACCTTGATGCAACACAAAACCCTAATTTGAGATTGACTGCCTTAGGAGATGTTTTGACTGTCCAACTCTTGAGCCATCTTGAGCAACTTGGAAGTTATTCTTGAGAAGTTTTGAGAAATATGGGAGGGCAAATTTTGGGGTAAAACACCCTAGATCGAAGTGGACAATTCCTTCCCGGTATCGAATGATCTCTACTCATTGTCTTATTTTTGATTTTGTTTATTTCTTTTTTTTTCTTGTTTTTCTTTATTAATGTTAAAACAAAATCACCAAAAATTAGGTCTAGTTTGTTTTTTTTAATTAAAATTATTAACTAATTAATTTAATAACTTTAACATCTTTCTTAATATAAAAATGATAGACTTAGATTTATTTCATTCAAACCTTTCTTAACAAAAAAAAACAAAAATATTATAATTAGGTTTAATTTTATTTGATATTTATTTTCTTAATTAAATTTAGATTTAAGTTGATTTTAAGTATTTTCTTAATAAGCACAAAAACAACCAAAAAATATTTTTATATTTTACTTAGCAATTTCGTAGGGTCTTTAAACGTTCGTCTCTATTTCGGGCGCGTTATCTTGTTCTCGCATTTTTCATAATAATGTATCTGCTGACAGTATGTAATAGATTAAACTAGGTTTTTATCGCTTTTCTTTATTTTCTTTCCCCTATTTGGATATGTAAATACCCCCTCCCAAAAGCACTGTAATAGCGTAGATTTAAATTGCCGCACTTTAAATTTCTGCAAAATATTAACTGCTAGTAATTAGGCTTGTATGGCAAGATTGTAATCAAACGTTAGCGAACCTAATAACAAAGATAAATGAACTAGATTGAATCACTTGCACATGCGCACCTCTAGGGTACCCCACTTTGGTTGCCTTCGTAAAATAAAATATTCATGTCCCTCGAAAGTGGGGACGCTTTAGCAAAGACCCTCGGATCCAAAGATCATAGTCCCTCGATGACCCTTCGGTGTTGCCTTTCGGTAAATGATCTAGTCCCTTAAACAAAATAGCTAAAGTGTCTATATATGTTGCCTTTATGACTGTACGACGACCCACGAATGTCCCTCATACATCCAAATGACTATGTCTACCTACTCACTAATAGTAGGCTAGCCTTGTCTAAAGGAAAGGAGGAAAACGCCGACCCTTTCGAGTAAAGTAGATAGATGTTAGATGCTTGCTCAAACAAACTTTTTACACCTACACAAAAAAACTTTCAAATTTTTTTTCAAAAAATGCTTTATTAACACTCTTGAGAACTGATACAAGAGTTACCATAAAGCAAACTGCCTCACTATGGCATTTCAAAATACTTTTCAAAAACACTTTCAAAAACATTTGCTTCATCAACAATCTTGAGGTCTGATACAAGAGTTATCATAAAGTGAATCGCCGCACTAAGGCAGTTTCAAAATACTTTTTAAAAAACACAAAGCACAGGGTATTTCAAAAATGAGCTAAGCATCTAAGAGCCCGTAGAAAACTACAGATGGAAAGGGTTCTAACACCTTCCCTTCCATAATCTACCCCCTTACTCAGAAAACTCTCAAAAAGGTCTTTTTATGTTCTTTTCACATTTTCCTTAATTTGGATAAAAGAAAAGTCGGTGGTGACTCTTGCTTATCGCAACATTTGCAAACACAAACGCAAAACTAGTATAACAGTCGGTTCTGCCACCGTATCACAGGCTCAATCATCTTTTCTTTTCCCCTAGTGTTAGTACTAGGTTTGTCAATAGTAATTCGAACATGTGTAGTTGTAGTGTTTGGAGGGGAAATGTCAAGAGAGAAGACTCTCCTCGTCCCTGTCACCTTGCTAGATCCAGTAATGTTGGTAATGTCATCAGTCTTGTCTTCATCAATCCATGAGTCTTGCTTAATTCCATGGTAGTATACTTCGGCTCCATAATTCCAAGGTACTACCTTATCGGAAGAATAAGGAATTGACCCTGGTGCAGTAATTATCAAGGGGGGAATTGTTGGTTTGTTGGAAATCCTAATAGGATCTTTTGAAGATATCCTAAGCTTGTTAGTACGTTTGATGTTTACAGGTACCGTTTTGGATTGATTATATTATGACTTTTCACACACTTGCATAAGTAATAAGTTGCTGCCCGGAGTTTACATTTGTGGCTTCATTGCACATTTAAATTCTATTTCTTCATGACTTAATCCCAAATTGAATTATGATGAGAATGCATAACTCCAATTTTGTTTCCTTGTTATTTCTAACTCGTTTGTTGACTTGTGCAAGGGATTTCAAGAGAGTTTTTTAATCGATTACCTAACTCTTGGTTATTCGATTAAACCATGCTATGCCACTTTATTTGTGGATCGATTATGCTCTCGATGCGTTTTATTGTTGATTCTCATTCCATGAGATGCATATACTTTTTTTTGTATGGATGTGAATTTTTTTGTGCAGGTGTACTGTTTGTTATGTGGATGTCTCCGATGCATATTGCACATCTGATTTATTTTCACATTACCAATAATTTGATGCTTATGCCGAGCACACAATTTCTGACTATTTTGTTGTTGATGCTAGCTTGCTCGAAGTTTTCCGGGTTTCTCTGCTTTTGGTTGCTTGCTACGAACTCTTGTTCTTTTGGTATTATACTAATTCTGGTTTATTTTTCCGCATTATTTACCGCTTTCATTGCCATGAGAAGTAGGAATCGATATGCATGACTGGGAGTCCCAACTTTAGGTGGGTAAATCTGTTTTAAAGACCTTTAGAAGGAATTTTGGTCTGTGTTTGTGCAAAGTCCTAAAAATGAGGCAATGTTTGTGTTTGCTTGTGTGCAAAAGACCTCAAAAGAGGAAAATCCCACTCCCCTCTCGCTTCCCTTTTATATTTGTGCTTGCTATCGAGTCAAATAAATTGGAGCAGAGGGCGTGCAATCGGCCCCCACGCATTCTAGTCTGTGTCGTTCTTAGCCCGTGTTGTACGTTGATGCTTTGAACCGTGCCTATTATTTTCTATTGAGTCAAATAAAGTGGAAGACATGGACAACAATAACCCCCCACATTTTGTCATTCGTTTAGACGATGTTAGCTCGCGTTTCTTTAAACATTGATGCTTCAAGTTGTTACTCGATATTGGTGCTCGAGCAAATCAAGTGGAAAGAGTTCCTTACTTCCACTTTGATATCCATTGGGTTCTTTTGTTTTCTATTAGCTTGCAATCGATCTTGTTTTGGCTTCGGCTCGACTTTGTTCGTTTGCACCTTTTGCTATTCATTAGTTCGTAACCTTTGCATGTTCCCTTAGGATGCACTTGTGTCTTTTATGATGCAAGTTAGACATTAGGATTATAATCCATGCATGCTAATATAGGTAGAAGTTTCCCTTTCAAACTCAGCTATAGTATCAATCATTGTATGATAACATTAGGGATAGAGCTAGATAGTTTCCCTTAGATGTTTTTCTTTCCTTTTGCATCCTTAAGACTAAAACTCTTTCTTTGGAAAATTCATAAAACATCTAACAACTCTCAAAAAAAATTTTAAGGTAAAAAACATCAACCAATGCAAACTCTTTTCTCCTTCGGGCGTTTCTTCAAAACTCTCAAAAGGGTGTGTTAATTCTACTCTATGCAATATGACGTGTAAATCCCCGACGTTCGGGTGGAACCATGTCTATTTGCTAGAGCATGAATGTAGCCTTATACGCCTTTGGGCATTTTTCTCTTAATAATACCTTTTCAAGTAGGAACATGTTAACTCATTTATGTGCCAACGCGTCAGTATCCAAAGGTTGAGCTGTGGCAGAAAGCGAAATTAATATTGTTCATAAAAAATACAAAACAAATGAAAACTTTTAAGCCAAACTACGAAGCTTTGATTCCTTAAAAGAGATACATAGGCATTTGGTCGTGGGGCCCAGGTGAGAAAAACTTTATAAATATTCCTTATTTTCCCCGTGTTTTCTTTTTCATGCATTCCCTCTTTGCATTTTTTCCCTTAGCTCGTAAGCTTTAAATTATAAAACACCCTTTGATTAGAATAACAAGAGTGGATCCCGTGGAGTTCCACGGACGTGAGGGGTGTTAATACCTTCCCCTTGCATAATAGACTCCCTTACCTGTATCTCTCAGTCGAAAGACCTTGATTTCACCCTTCTCAGGTTTACTCGATGTTTAGCTTTCCCTTTTTGTGGGATAAAAAAACGTTTGATAATGACTTCATTTATTTTCCCTCGATGATTATTCGGCCGGTTGTTTCAGTTGGGGAATTCACTGGGGACAGATTGACCAATTACTGGTCAATCCCGGAGTCACTCCTAACTTTTGATTTTCTTTTCATTGGGTGTTTATCTTTATGCTTTATAGATTTCTCATTTGTACATGGTTATATGAGCATATGTATGCATTTCATTTTATTGCTTTCCATTTACTGCTGTTGTGTTGTGTTGTTTCATTGGTGGGAGGGTGTTCCATGAGGTAAAAGGCCCAATACCCAGGCCAATGTATACATAGGTTAGACGGATACTCATGTTAAATCCTGTGTTTCGTTGACACATGCGAGGAGGCATGAGATACCATACTCAGACGAGGTTCCCTTGACAATGCCTTTTGTGTTGCACCCTTTGTGCATATACTAGATGTTCGGGTAGAGGACTTCCGAATCTGGTTGTCTCTAGAAGCATTGTTCTGATTAGAATTTACCCGTGAGGTAAGGTGGGAATTATTCTTACATGTACATGTAGTGATTATATGTTCTGATGGTGACCATGTTCTATTCACGAATTTGTTTTTTGTGGTTTATGTTCCAGAACTTTGATTTCGGTATTCTCGACATATTCAAAAACAACACAACAAATATTTGTTGTTGTGGAAACCTTGATTCCATGTTATTTCACCCGCATCATAGTATTTTTATTTTCAAAAAAATGTATATGAAGAAAAAAAAGTTAACCTACATTTGCATTCCATTTCCATGGAATCGTGCTTGTGAGCCTTATGTTGTGCTTTTCCATCTTATGCTGGATCAAAATCAAAAATAAAAGCATGCAGGTTCCTTGAAAATGATTGAACATGGCATTTAATCCACTCACACACCTCATTCATTTTCATGCATCCATAACAGGTACTCAGAATAGGGAATTCTTATTCATACTTGGTATTATTTTCAAAACTGTGAATCTTGACTTCTCACTGCTCTGTGACCAGAATTAAGCTATGGAGCAACTTCGTGGGAAATTGGATGATATGAAAAGTCAGATGGGGATATTTGTTATGGACATTCAGGTCTTGGTTCGTGGTCAGGAACTCTTGAAGGAGGAGAATCGTCAGTTGAAGACTCAACTGAGTTTGGTCATGGAATTTCTGAAGACAATGTTGAGAAAGGAAGATGATTCTATATTTTTTGTCGCAATGGGGGTTTCCATTCCTCCCTGTGCTCTAGAGGAACCTTAAGGTCATGGAGTGATTCGTGTACCTTCTTCATTTCCTTGTATTTCGGGGTCTTCTTGTCCATAACCAATTGCTGATCCCCAAGTGAATCGATAGGGAAAAGCTTATCAGCAGAGACAGAATAAGCCTGAGAAGCATGTTAATTCAATCCTAATGCCTTACATCTAGTTACTTCCTCGTCTGTTGGAAATTCAATTGGTAAAGTTTTGTTCTTTGGGTCTTCCTCCCACAAACCTCTCTCCTAATTTCTATGCAAATCCTAGATGTGTATCCCATTCCGGGGCACCTCATTATGATATTGAAGACCACAAGAGGTTGAAGTATAAAGTACGACACTTGTATGGATTTTTTCCAAAGTCCAGCCCCTCTTCGGAAAACCATTTCAGACTCTTTCTTCTCAACTGAGTGCTTCTTTATGTAGTAGAAAATGAGGTGACGCTTCTGTGATGATGAAGTATAAGATATCTAGTTCTTGAGCATATGCTGTTGTGTAGAAGGAAAATTCCTCAAAGGTCGGGTTCTACATTCAGAATTTATTTTTCTTCTATGTAGTAGAAGATCATTTGTTACAATTTCTGAATATTGCTTTTGTGTAGTAGAAGATGGTGCTTCTTTTGTGTAGTAGGAGATGCCCCGAAATTCAGTTCTTAATTTTCTCTCCTTTGTAGTAGAAGATGGTTGGCATTTCTTCTTAGTAGTAGAAGATACTTTGTGATGCATTTTATGCAAGTTTCTCCTGATAAAGAATTCATTACATCTTTTGAGGGAATCCAATGTGATTACCATGCCAGGGGACCTGGACATTCAACTCAAGACTATAAGCCATTCAAAGACAAGGTGCAAGACCTGTTTGATATAAAGGCTATCAATTTCGCACCAGCTGGTCAAATTTGAAGTCTCCTTTGACTCATCGAATGCCAAGATTGCAAGAGCATCGTCAGAATCAACAAGTCCAGAGGGAGTTAAGTCTCCTCAACAATGGAAATTTAGTGTCTTTTACTACATTTTCATGTGTAATTTTTCTTGTTTGTTTAAACATTGTTTGGATGTATGAACTTGTTTGTTTTTTAATATTAACTTTAATGTAATAAGTATGTTTGTCTTGAAGTAATTCATTCTTTTACACTCATCTATTCGTTTGTACTAGTCTTTTGCTTAAGAAAATATTGGAGGGAGGATGACGATAATTGAAAAACGCAAAAATATCTGGTTATATGTTTTGAAAAGAACCCTGTTGACAATGTACATGCATTGTTTCAATTCCTAAACACTGGAGATATAAGGGACTGAAACCCTTGTTAACCCCTTTTGAGCCTTAAAGTAGGAGTTTCTTTTATGTTAATAAAAAACCCTCATTTTTAACCCAGGGGTAGGATAGTGTTTAGTTAATCTGATCGAGCATTCAAATATCATTAGGAGTGCACATCTAAGGATCAACCAAATTGATTATCCTTCACCCACCAAGAGGACTGTTGTACCCCAAAATTTTCCCTCCCATATTTCTCAAAACATTGAAAGAAAAATCTCCAAGTTGCTTAAGAGTTGGACAGACAAGCTATCTCCTAAGGCAGTCAACCCCAAATTAGGGTTTTGTGTTGCATCAATATCTTTGAGTCCAAATGACCTCAAGTGCTCCCCAATGTCCTAATATGCTCTCAATATCATCCATGTCAAATTTCAAGCCTTGCAGAGGAAGTTTGCTCAGTCAGTTGTTTAAAGATCCAAAAATCGACTGTGCTTGGGCAAAGGTCAACTCTGACCTATATACAGTCAAACTTCAAGATTTTTTGTCAACATTATAATTTTGAAGGATATTTCATCATTTTATCAAGGGTTGATCATGATTCATCAAGGATTGCTCAAAATTCATCAAGACTCAAAAGTTGCAAAATTAGGGTTTTCTAGGAAAAGTCAACTCAACTTTGACCAAGCATAACTTTCTCATAATTTATGAGAAATGACCCATCCAAATCTCATTTTGAAGAGGATACAATTACCTAAAATCCATCTTCATACCCAAAGATCCAAAAATGCACTCACAATAAGTTATAAATTTGGACATTATAGGTCATTTTTGAAAGTCAACAAAAACACCTTTTTTTACAAAGCTTATAACTCGAGCATGGAATATCAAAATGAGATGATACAAAAAGGGTTGGTTATAGTACATCTCAATCTTTCTAAAAAGTCCAAGAACACTTCCAAAAGTTCAAAATTGAAGAAGTTATGCATTGTTGAAGTTGGACATTTTTGCAAATTTGCCAAAAGTCAACTATCCCCAAAACTTCAAATTTTGTCAAATGGGCCCATTCGTTTCCACTTGATTTGAGCTTGCATCATTGTCCATGTACCCTAGATTCAGCCATGTGTCCATATATCATTTTTATTATTTAATTTGATTTTTATTTGAATTTATTCATTTTAAATCAAATTAAATCACATAAAATCAAAAAAATTGATAACCAACGATTTTTTATTGATTATAGGCTTAAATGGACAGCTAGCATATCTCCAAACTCGTAGAAAGGAAAATCATGTGCAAAAAGATTGAATGAAATCAAATTTGGCAAGTTTGTAAATGGGGATCAAATCCAATTCATGGGCATTGATATGGAAAGATTTGAGCCAAGTTTGTAGACCTAATACAATGAGCATTACATAAGGAAGCTTAAGACATGAAAATCAGGGTTGGCAAGTGCATAGAGAGGCAGAACAAGATTTGAAAAATTCACAAAAAAGCTTGAGATCGAAATCATAGTTAGAGGTGTTTTCAAGAGCTGAGACATATCTCAATTGATTCCTGGAAATTCTCACAAGCTAAACCAATCAAAACCAAGCATCTTCAGACTCCATAACACGCTGTAAGTGTCACGAAACATACCCATGTTCTTGATTTCGCAACTCTGAATTTAGGCACTTTCTTCCTGAATCAATACCATATTTTGAATCTACATAACATTTGCAAGCGATTGGTATTATTAAATTGCGTTTATCTGGCCTGAATGGGGAACCACCATAGCTAGGGTTCTTCGGTTGTTTTTTTAGGGTTTTCTATTTCAGGTAAAATCGTGACTCAAGAAGAACATGGCTTTGATCAGGAGTCCATAATGAATCCAACCATGTTCTTGGAATGGATTTATATGGTCTGGAGAGTATTTTAGCATATGCCTGCGTGTTGTACCCCAAAATTTGCCCTCTCATTTCATCAACATTTTCTCATCACAAGACTCTTGGAACTCAAGATCAAGCTAGGGTTTGCTCTGCTCAAGACACCTCCTTGCACTGTTGACCTAAATTAGGGTTTGATTTTGCACAAGGATGTTTTGACCTAAATTCCCAAAGTGACTTTCATATTTCATGTTGGACTCACAAGTTTGTCCATACCAAGCTTCAAGCCTTGATTCAAAATTTTGCCCAGTCAATTGGATAGTTGACCTAGAAATCAGTTGTATTGCAAAAAAAGTCAACTGTGGCCAATTGACAGTCAAACCTCATGAAATTTGACCCACATCAACATTATGAACTCATATGAACCATTTGATCAAGTTTGGATCACAATTCCACAAGAAATTTGATCATATCAACAAAAGGGAAAAATGGTCATTTTTTAGGGTTTTGACTGTTTGACCTAGCCAATGGCAAATCAAGCTCAACCATGGACTCAAGGAATCAATGAAATAATCTTGACCCAATCAACAAGTTCAAAATATCTCAAATGCATAGGATTGACAGATGAATTTTTCAGTCAACTGATCAAATTTGACTGTACACTGAAAAGTCAAACTTTGACTTTTTGGTCAAAATCAAGTGCCAAGGGTCATTTTTCATCAAGACATGTCAAATTATGAAACTTGTTCATCAAGAAACCCAAAAATACAAATTAGGGTTTAAAAAGGAAAAATTTCATAACTTAGAATTTTTCTAAGTTATGAAATTTTCTTATTTTTTCCTAACTTTGTCCCATTTTTTCACCAAGATGCAAATGGATTCAAACAAAACTTGCAACATGAAAGTTTTAGTCCATCACAAATTCTACAACTTTGATTCAAAAAGTTTTCTCAAAAGATGCTTTTATCTCAAGTTATGATTTTTGGAACAAGGGTACCTAAAACTTTTAACTTAGAGAAAATTTGCCCTAATCTAGGCAGGATTTTGACCCATCTTCTTGGTCATTTTTCACATGGTTCCAATTGGAGTTTCAAGTTGCATTTCAAAGATGGATTGTATTACATGTTCCAAGATTTCCAAATTGTCCAAGAACTCATCAAACACCCTTGTGGTTAGAGAGAATCGAATACTTGAAGTTGGCAAAAACTCACTTTTGTCCATGACCAATACATGTTCATACAAACTTGCATTTTCAAATCAGCATGTTTAGTACCAGCTTGCAGGCCTCAAAACCAACTTGTACTCCATAATTTAATGCATAACCATTGAGCTAAGGTATTATCTTGGTAATTTGGACATTGCATACAAAATTAAGCCCTAAATGGTAAAAGGTATAATGGCATTTTTGTAAAGTTGCACTTTATGTCAAAACAAAATCCTTGAGGCATGGGGCCAGATCTTTGAGGCAAGATAAAATCTACCAATTCCAGTAACCAAGAGCAAAAGGGGCAGCATGATATAGGGCTTGTACATGCTTGCATTGAAAACACACACACTCTTGCTTGAAAAAAGAAGAAAAGTTGCAAATCACAAGCCATCTCTCACATCTGTAAAAACCAACTTACACAAACATTGCAAACAAGTTTTGTACCTCCTAACAAGCCATAAACACGACCCCTTTTCCTCTCAAACTCCATTGTACATAGAATCACTATTTTTCTGCAAAACAGGGCAAGTTCTGCAAACTTCAAGCCATAACCAAATTCCATCGTGCGTTTTGTCCCAAGATACTTCAAACACCTTCCAACCAACATACCTAAGCTATCCAGATCATCCATTGCTAGCTGTAACACCCTTAACACACTTTTCCATTTTTGTTTCAAAGCTTTACAGGTTGAGTTCTATAGCACGATTCAAGCTGTTTCAAAACAAGCCAAGCATTGGGAAACCTTCCTTGGACCTCAGGCAAGCTCAAAAGAAGCTCAAACACCATTGAAGGTTGCTACATTGTCCAACTCGAACTCAACTGAAGCAGGTATTTCATGAAATTCTATCTCTCTATTTAGGAATAGTTAGGCTTAGGTTTGTGAATGAAATATGTTGTACTCATAGCCCTGAAGTCATACATATGCTTAGTTTTCATTTACATTAATCGTGCTAGGAGAATTTCACCCATGAACTTTCTGAAAAAACTAAGTTAAGAATTAGGGCCAGAGAAATTCTCTCTGGTCTTTGAGAGTTAGCTTAAGTTTTTTATATGGTTGAATTCGTTGTTTGATGCTCTACAAGTTTCATGTTATGAGTTTTGTCAAAAAATCAAAGAATCAGGAGATAGCCATTGATGTACAGAACGTGCATTTTATGAACAAGAGGCAGAAGATGAAGTCTGACTGGGCTGGGCCTGGTTGTTTTTACTTCTAACACCCCATTATTCAGTTTACACCCCCCTGACCCATTTATTTGAATATTTGTCATTTTGATGTTTTTATTTTTTTATTCTGACTTTATTATTTTTGTCCAAATATAAAAAATGCCAAAAAAATTATTTTATATTTTTCATATTTATTTGATATTTATTTTCATTTTTTACTAATATAAATATGTAAATAATTTATTTTCTTTTTATTAAAACCTAAAGAATAATGTAAAAATATGTTTATTTTCATTTATTATTTTTATTTACATTTAAAAACATTTTCTTGAATATACACATTTTATATAAATAATTAATTTTTATTTTTATATATTTAATATGTTTATATATATATATATATATATATATATATATATATATATATATATATATTATAT